>VNJW01008978.1:0-16057 GCA_008042615.1 Drosophila auraria
TACGACACCCCGTTTCAGCGGGATACTGGAAGAGCGTCAGATCCGCATCAGCATGGATGGGCGCGGTCGCTGGCTGGACAACGTGTTCATCGAGCGTCTGTGGCGGTCGCTGAAATACGAATGCGTCTACCTGTACGCGTTCGAGACCGGATCAGAGCTGAGGGCCGGGCTTGGCAGATGGATCGCCCATTATAACGAAAGGCGTCCGCATACGGCGCTGGCTGGACGAACGCCCGATGAGGCGTATCATGACGTGCCGACGCCATCTGGTCCGGGGTTAACCCCGGACCAGATGGCCAACAGCAACGCCGTCAGAAGGGCGGCATAACAACAACCGGGTATAGCTTATCAAGCCCGCAAAACTGTCCGAACGGACGGGACCACCTCAGATATGCAGCATGGTGCGTGTGCCGACGCCCGACGAGGAGGGTGCCAAACGCACACACCGCGAACGCGAACACCTTGTTCAGGAAAGGCTGCGCATCGAAAACAGAATAGAGGCGCTGCTGTTTACCCAGGGCATCCGGGGTAGACCGTCGTTACGGTCCTGGGAACGCGACGTCGCCACGTTGCGCACGGGCGACGGGCGGGAACTTCCGCCGCTCCTTCGTGCTGAGCTTGACCGGCTGCGTCGTCGGCTTCTCCTGGCGTTGGAACTGATCCGGGAACTGGAAACTGAACGGGCCAAGACACTGGACGCCGCAGCGACGGATGATCTTGTGGCCCGAAAGATCGTCTCGCTGAAACAGATCCGCGGCATCGGAGAGAATTTCGCTGCCGTTCTCGTTCGGGAGGTGTTCTATCGCCGCTTCGACAACCGTCGCCAACTGGCCAGTTACGTCGGCATTACGCCCATGCCTTATCAAAGTGGCGGCGTGGATCGTGATCGAAGCATCAGCCGGGCCGGAAACCCGCGAGCGCGGACGGCGATGATCCAACTCGCCTGGCTTTGGCTGCGCTATCAACCCGCAAGTGGGCTCGCCACATGGTTTCGTGAGCGCGTAGGCACCTTGAAAGGGCGGACACGCCGGATTGCGATCGTGGCCATGGCGAGAAAGCTTCTGATTGCGCTTTGGCGCTATGTGGAGACAGGATCGATACCGGACGGTCTCGCATTCGGCACGGGAACGACCGCAGGATAGATAGACAGAATTGCCGCGGGCCGATCAGTCGCCGGCGGCGATACGGGGAACGCGACCGTCTTCTTCTTTGGTAGCGTCACGCTACCGCGTTTCAGGTGGGTCGCGCGTCGTCGGGGCAGAGCCTCGTGCAAGAGGCATTATGGTGCGGGTCGCTTGCGCGACCCGACCGCATGTAAGGTGATGCAGCCCCTGCTGCGATACGAAACGGCCCCGAGCCCATAAGAGCACCTGACTTATGACCACAGGGACAGGAGACACGCCATCGCGAAAATACATTGACACCCGAACCCTCATGTAAGGACGAGGCCCGGATCGGCCAGAAGAACGGGATCGTCCGGCAATGGGCCCGGCGGGGCACGCGGCCATGCCAGCCGGCCGATCAGCGCTACGAGAATGCCTGGCTGTTCGGGGCGATCTGCCCGGCGCGAGGCAAGGCCGCCGGCCTGGCGCTACCGTTCATCGGCACGGCCAGCATGCAACTGCACATCGAGGAAGTTCTCGCGTTGCGTCGCCCGCGTTGCCCACGCCGTCGTGCTGCTCGATCGCGCAGGATGGCATACCACCGACAAGCTGAAGCTGCCCCGCAATATCAGCCTGATCTTCCTGCCGTCCCGCGCTCCCGAACTGAACCCGGTCGAGAATGTCTGGCAGTTCCTGCGCGCCAACTGGCTGTCCAACACCGTCTTCGACGGCGTCGATCACATCATCGACGCCGCCTATTCCGCTTGGAGCAACCTTGCCGCGTTGCCTGACAGCATCCGATCCATCGGACTCAGAGAGTGGGCTCACACAGGTTAGTGCCTATAACCGTTGGTATTACTCATCACCACAATCGGGCCCGCGCTGCGGGCATGCCCGGCAACATGAGATCATATGGACCCAGGACACAGCCATTTTCGTTCAAGATCGGCCCGGATGCGCGCCGTGTGGGCTGGCTCCTTCCTGTCGACTAGCAGGACAGCCAGGCAGGTGGCAAAATGCTCATCCTCGCGCCTTGTGCGCCAGGACCTTACGAATGTTCCGCCCCATAGAGCAGCCCAAACAGAGCAAGTCCGGGATGCAGAACTCCTCCGCACATATATTGAACCTCGAACGCATCCCCTGTGGCCGCCCCCCCAATACCCAAATACAAACGTTCGTATCGGGCAGGCAACGCAGCATTTAGGGCGCGTCGCGTTCCTGCGTGGCCGGCTGATTTCTTTTCCTCAGATCCTCACCAAGAGCCGCAAAGGCGCCATCCTGCGTTGCATCTGCCGGTGCGGTGCAGTCATCAACGAGCCAAAGGCTGGGTAAGGATGCAATAGGACTGACCAATTGAAAGCTCTTACATCAGATTTTTTCAACATTAGGCAATGCATTGCGACGTATTTCCGTACACACACACCTCAGCCTATATAGGCCCTCTTTGAGGTCCTCTTGTGGGATATTTAATGCCGGCAGTATTCTGACTGTATTATCACCTCCACCGACCAGCACAAGACCCTGTCGATAGGCCTCGCTAATAAATATAGAGTTATTTACGGATACTTGTATCCCAATAAGCAGCCCAACTCCCCGTATGTCAGAAATTAGTTCTGGAAACGAATTTTTTATATCGTGCAATTCGCTCCTGACATAACACGCCTTCTCGCCCATTAACTTAAAAAAATCGCGCTCTAATAGTAAATCAAGGACCACATTTCCACATGCCATCGCTAGTGGATTCCCGCCAAATGTAGATGCATGTGAGCCGGGACCCATTGCAACCGCCACGTCGTTCGTTGCAAGACACGCTCCTATTGGGAAACCTCCTCCGAGTCCTTTCGCCACGGTAAGGATATCGGGCGTGACACCTGAACGACTGTACGCAAACAAATCTCCAGTCCGCCCCATTCCGGTCTGAACTTCATCAAATATCAGAAGCAATCCGTGTGTATCACAAAGTTGACGCAAGAATATAAGGTGCTCGTGACTAATCACTTTGACACCCCCCTCCCCTTGGATCGGCTCAATCATAATAGCGGCACTAGCGTCGCTGACCCACGCCGCAATTTCTTCATGATTTTCGATTGGAAGGGTGTCAAACCCATCTACTTTTGGCCCAAATCCCTCGAGATACTTATCTTGACCGGTCGCGGCAATCGTTCCCAGAGTTCGGCCATGAAAGGCGTTCTGGAGCGTCAAAATCCGGTACCTTCCAGGATACCCTCTTTGGTATTGATACTTCCTGGCCGATTTTATTGCGCACTCATTGGCCTCGGCACCCGAGTTGGCGAAAAATACACGATCTGCGAACGTGATACTAGCTAATCTCTCAGCAAGGCGCTGAGATTGGGGAATATCAACCAAATTGGAGACATGCCAAAGCATCGAAGCCTGCTGGCATAGGGCTTCGACGAGCTTGGGATGGCAATGGCCGAATGAAGCGACAGCTATGCCACTGGCAAAATCAACATAATTCGCACCTTCTTTATCATAGAGCCAGCTACCTTTCCCACGAGTAAAGGAAATCGGATAGCGCGTGTAAGTAGGGAATAAATGATCGTCAAACATAGTCGTATTTTCCCAGAGACGTTGATAGGAGACTTCGTGTAGCGGGAGGAGCAAACGACGTCCTTTTTCATCGTATAAAGACTCCTCGCTTTCTCCTCCGGAGTAAACACAAAAACAAAAGCTTCCCCTCTCACTCCCAAATCTAAATTTTAATCGGTTAGAGCCTGTTTGGAAAATCACGAGTGAGCATTTCCGCGCATAAGGTCGGCGCCCATGGCGACGAAGATCATGGCCAGCGACACATCGATGCGACGGTCTTAATCACGCACGAGCCGCCGCCAACGGGCCATCCAGCCAATGGTTCTCTCGACCACCCTGCGTCGCGGAAAGACCTGAAAGCCCTTTGCTCGTTCGCGGCGGCTGATGACCTCGACGATGAAATCCAGATAGGCCGCCTTGTTCATCAACCTCAAGCGCTCATAGGCGCCGTTGGCGAACAGATGCTTCGCCCATGGCGCACGCATCTGTTCGCACAAAGGATCATCTGAGCGCCGGCACTGTCGGAGACGTCGGCCGGGGTCACGTTGACCATCAGGAGACGCCCGTCCGTATCGACGACGATATGGCGCTTGCACCCAACGAACTTCTTGCCGGCATCGTCACCCTTGTCGTCACATGAGGCGCCTTGACGCTCCGGCGGTCGTTTCCCGCTGCTATCGCATTGCTCTCACGACCTGCCTGTTCCCGGGCGAGCATCCGTTTAACGTCATGCCGGGCCCTGAACAGGAATCGTCGCGCCAATTCCCGGAATCGGCCATAGACCGTGCGCCAGCGCCCGGAGTGGATCGGCGGCATGCGCCAACCGCAGCCTAAACGAACAAGCTCGCGCACCGCGGCGATCACCTCACGGTATTCGACCTTCGATGGCCACGCCACGGCGCCCACGACGCCCAAGACCTGCCATCAACGGCGCGATCCGCCCACTTCTCATCCGTCATGTCAGACGGGTAGGGTCTCGTCTTCCAGGTGATTCTGGACGTCCGGCCCTCTGCTTTGGTGTCCACGGCCAGAGCATGAGTCACGTCAGACCGATTTTCTAAACAGGCTCTTAAACATCTCGCCACCAAATCATCAAAAGAATTGATACCGATGAGCATCACACTAGGGCCCGGACCCATAAGGGGGTTCCCACTTTCGGACCGGCAGTTTGCGCGGATTGCGCCGCATCTGCCCACCGATACGCGTGGCAAGCCGCGCGTGGATGAGCGACGCGTGATCAGCGGCATCATTCAGATCATGCTGTCCGGCGCGCGGTGGAAGGATGCGCCGTCCGCGTATGGCCCGCGCAAGACGCTCTACAATCGGTTTCAGCGCTGGGCTGCGAAAGGCGTCTGGGCGCGCCTGTTCGAGGCGCTGGCGCAGAGCGGTGGACCGTCTGCCGAACTTCTGATCGACAGTTCTGCCGTGAAGGCCCATCGCTGCGCCTCCGGCGGAAAAGGGGAAGCGACACCAGGCCATCGGCCGATCGCGTGGCGGGCGCACGACCAAGATCCACGCGCTGACGGATGCCGCCTGCCGTCCGGTCGCCTTCGTGCTGACCGGCGGCAACGTCGCGGATTGCACGGCAGCGGTCCCGCTGCTGGAGCAGGTCTCGAACGTCCGGCTGATCCACTGCGACAAGGGCTACGACACCAACGCGGTGCGTCGACAGATCGAGGACAAGGGCGCCGCGCCGAACATCCCGCCCAAGGCCAACCGGGTCTGGAAGAACTGCTTTTCGCCGGTCCTTTATCGGACGCGAAATGCCATTGAGCGCATGTTCAACCGCCTCAAGGACTTCCGCCGCATCGCAACACGTTACGATCGCAATGCCACTCACTTCCACGCCGTCATCTGCGTCGTCGCGGTCGTCAGCTACTGGTTATGAGTCCGAGCCCTAGCCACCGAGGGAGGCACGAAAGCCCCGTTGCAAATCTTCAATCAAATCGGATTCTGACTCTAGACCTATACTAAACCGAACGAGGTTGCATAGACCCCGAACTTTGACATCTCGCCTCAAAAAATCTCCGCTGGGAAGCACAAGACTCGTGGTATCTCCCCACGAGGCGCCGATTCTAAAAATTGATAACTGGTTACATATTTTATCGATCTGATAATTCGATATATGCGGGGCGAAAATCACACTGAATACGCCTGACGCACCCGTATAGTCGCGCCTCCAAACCTCATGCCCTGGACAAGAGACAAGCGCTGGGTGACGCACGGAGTCAATCTCCGGCCGGTTAGCAAGCCACGTGGCGACATTGTAAGCGGTACGCTCTTGACTGTTTAGACGCAAATCTAGCGTCTTAAGGCCTCGAGAGACAAGCCAACAATCATCGGCGCTAACGTGCTCGCCCAAGATGCGCCTGCCACGCGCGATCTTCCCTCCAACACGTGCGGACCGCCAGATTGCGGCTCCTAACAACACGTCCGAGTGCCCTGACATGTATTTTGTGGCAGAATGGACAACAACATCCACCCCCGACAGTAAAGGAGAAAAACGACGGATACCCCACGTGTTGTCCATGATACTCACAATACCACGATCGCCCGCTGCCGCTGCCAAACCGGGAACGTCCTGAACTTCAAACGTATAACTTCCAGGGCTCTCTAGATATAGAAGGCGCGTATTAGGCTGGAAGATCTTTATTATGTCATCACTCGATATGCATGGCGAATAAAACGTAGTACTTACGCCAAACGATCGCAATATCGTACGAACAAAGCGTCGAACAGGGCCATATACGGAATCTGGCACTAATATATGATCACCACTCGATAAAACGGAAATTAATGTGCCCGTAATTGCCGCCAATCCCGAAGAATATAGTTCGCATTTCTCCCCACCCTCCAATGCAATCAATTCGTCCTCCAGAGCCCAGTGTGTCGGCGACCCCTCAAGCCCATAAGTCCAGCCACGTTGCGTAGAACCAGATAGGGATGCCGCCTCCCGTCTTTCTTGCATGGAGCCAAAAGAAACGGAGGCGCCCCGGTAAATAGGAGGATTATTGAACTGTGGGTGATTCCCTGAGCCCATTGAAAGCGGGCCTGGCACCTTTTCATCATTCATGGCCCGAATCTCCCATCGGTCCGGATATATTTTTTCCACCGGCGTCCGGCAGAATATCTAGTGATATTTTATGAAGAGAAAGGATTCGTCGTGTAGCTGGCCTGCTCGCAATTCTATTCCAGTACGACACAAGGTGAGGATAGTTATTGAGTTCGACGCCGTCGTTCATCGCGTAGAAAATCATCGCAAACAAATACGGGTCGCAGACTGTGTAAACGTCACCTATCGCGAATTTTTCTTTAACATAATGTCGCTCGATGAACGCGCAGCATTTCTCCATATTGGTGACTGCGTGCCGAGACATTTCATCAATAGCAGCGGGGTCCGACGCCCAACGCTCCCCTCGAACACGATGTGCGTGCGCGACATGCATGGTGGACGCCAACCACGAATTGAGGCTATTAATTTGACATATCTCGTAGTCGTCTATTGCGGACCCTCCAGTGCGTGCATGTACGTACAACTGAATATAGCATAGTATTGCTGGTGTCTCCGTAATAACTCCGCGATCAGTTACAAATACCGGAACCCGCTGAGCTGGATTAAGCTGAGTAAACCACGGTGTCTGATGTTCGCCCGACCTTAACTTGATCAAAGTCGCCTTGTACGGCACTTCGAATTCTTCCAGCGCTAGATGAACGCTAAGAGCGCAGCTTTGCCGGGCATAATAAAGAGTGAAACTCATTTTTTGCCTCTAGTCCTACGTTTCCGGTGAGTTCACATCAGAACCAAAATCGCGTACAATCGCGGCAAGCACGTCATGTTACGTCAGTTCATAATAAAAAATAAAATGCGACCAAGTCCTGCCTCAGGACGTAGCGGCCGGAGCTATCTCGTGTTGAGAGTTTAAAAAATTCGTGTTTGACAGCATCTAGAACATCGGAATTTGCCTTACTCCGATCTTCTGCTGCCTGGGTAATTTTAAAAAGAAAGTCGTCAAATGCGTCAAAGGAGGAGTAGGATTCAATTGTAACACGCATTCTATTTTCAGGACGGAAAGCAGAATAATAACCTTGCAATAAGCCTATTGATGCGCCCCGGACGTCTGTTTCGTCGTCCAAAGGCTTTATGACCTCCGTTAAGGGACCCGTCACAGTCGGCTCGATAATAAATAGTCCGCCGCCAGGTTTACAAACTCTAACGCATTCGTCCATCGCCCGAGCCGGATCGGGTATATGATGCAACGAATTTAGCATCACCACCAGGTCAAACCCTGAATTGCAAAAAGGGAGCTTCATAGCATCCGCGGCCAAAAATGATGTATCTGGATAGCCTATAGATACCCAGCGTTGATGTATCCTGATGTCCGTCTCCACGACGAAAGTAGCATATTTCGAGATCTGCTTTACAAGGCCCCTTGGCCCGCAGCCAATTTCCAAAAACACACCACCGACGTGCCTATTGGAAATATCGTTGATCCAGTCGATTAACATGCCTCAGACTCCTCGATCAGGCTATCTATCCGTCCGGACTCCACTTCGAAGTTAAACAGGCCAATTCTTTCTATTTCTGCCGAAATTCGTAGTATTATATCCTCCCGGCCATATGCGGCGATAATTTGCGCGCCTATAGGCAATCCCATTGCACTAATTCCAACCGGTATTGATGCCGCAGGAAGACCGTTTACGTTAAAGGGAAGAGTGAAGGGACTAAAACGTGTATATTCTTCTTGTTGGTCAGAAATACAACTCTCGAACTTCGAAAAATGCCCGATGTCCGGGGGCAGTTGCGCAAGTGACGGCGTGATAATGACGTCATATTTTTTTGCAAGCATCGCCACTTCTGTTCCGACTGCACTTAAGGAAGTCGCCGCTTCGGTGCGTCCCTCGTCGCATATTTGGAGTGCTTCGAGAACCAGCGCTCTGGTGGCAGGCTCTAATGAGCATAAGAGGCTTTCACTCGACTTGCCAAGTTGTTCTATTCCCAGGAATTTACAAATATGTGCGCCTGCTATCTTCCTATAGTCCTTCCGGATACTAATCGGATCGTAACGGAGACTTAGATCCTCAAGAAAGTGCCCATTGTCAACAAGGCTCATGCCGAGCCTTACAATCGCTTCTTCTATCTCAATGTTTATCGGAAAAGTCGGAGTAAGGGAAATGCACAGTCCGATACGTAATGGTATCCTCGAAGCCAGAGGACTATAGTCCGGCCAACCAATAAGCTCGCGCTGCATTTTTCCACGTATAGAGGTGCCGGTAAGTCCCAGGACTACAGCTGAATCACGTACCGACCTAGTAATGACGTGGTGAGCTATTAGGCCTCCCACCCCCGGGGGAACTCCAGCCTCCACGGCAACCCTACCTCGACTGGGCTTAAGCCCAAAGAGCCCACAGCACGCCGCTGGTATCCGAATGGAACCGGCTCCATCTACACCGTGAGCGATCGGAACAATACCACAAGCGACGGCTGCAGCGCTTCCTCCTGAAGATCCCCCTGCGCTCTTTGTTAGGTTCCATGGGTTTCGAGTGACCCCCGTCGCTTTCGGTTCGGTGGTCGGGGCTAGGCCAAATTCTGACGTGTTCGACCGACCGCATATCGTTAGTCCCGCTTCTCGATATGCTTGCACGAGGGACGAATCGCGCGCCGAAGTCGCCAGAGCCTGAGAGGAGGCGCTGCCATAGGTAGTGCGCATGCCGGCGACCGAAATCCCCGCATCTTTAACAACAAAGGGAACGCCCTGAAATACGCGACCACCGGCATCGTATTTACTTAGGGTCGCCATCGCCGTCTCAGGATCGAAGTGACTCAAAGCATTGATCTTTAATCCTCGTGCGGCTTGCACGCGTACCGCCTCCTCCAGCAGTTCGCGTGCCGAGCAGTGCCGCTTCTCAATCAAGTGAGCCAACGACGTTGCATCCATCTTCGTGTAAAAGCTCACGCCATCACTCCTTGCGCTCTCAGCGAATTTCGGAGAGAACGAACCAGTTAAGCTCCCGAGGATGCTTGGAATTCGCTTAATATCTTGGTTCTTATTTCGACTAGTTCACGTACCAATATTTCTATATCATAAAATTTTGTCCTATGGTTGTTAATAGCTACTCTAATCGCGAACTTTCCATCTAGCCACGTATGGGATGGAAGGGCCTTTCCACTCAACTGAAGGACGGTAAGAGCTCGTATATTGAGTTGATTTATCTCGGACTCGGACATTGATCCATCGAACAGACGAAAACATACGATGTTCAAGTCTCCTCTCGACAAAAGCTCAAATCCCGGGTTGCGTTTTATTAAGCGTGCCAGAAAACTTGCCTCAAAATAATTTTTAGTTATCGATTTCCTGAATGCCTCGACGCCGTAAGCAGTCAACGCGAACCAGACTTTAAGAGCACGCATTGAACGCGTCTGTTCGACGCCCCGGTCCCCAAAGGAGTGAGGAAACGAGGCCGGACCAGCGGGCAACGGGCTCATGTATCCGCTTTTCACCTCAAACGTCGATAGTAGTATTTCCGGGTCGCGTGTTAAGATACAACTCACGTCGAATGGCATGTAAAACCACTTATGTAGGTCGAGAGCGATAGAGTCAGCTTTGCCCAGATTAACCAATTTATCTTGAACGGGAGAAATCAGTCGGCCGAAGGCACCAAATGCTGCATCAAGGTGTAGCCACACACCCAGATTCCGCGAAATAGACAATAGGCCGTCGATATCGTCGATAGCACCGGTATTAACCGTACCGATGTTTCCAACTACACATATCGGGACCATTCCTTTTTCTCGGTCGGAAATGATAGCATCTCTGAGACAGTCGCATCGTATTCGCTTGTCCTCATCAACTTCCACCCGAACCAGATTGGCAGATCCAATGCCTAGTAACTCGACAGCCTTCTCAAGCGAAAGATGCGCCTCTGAAGAGACGTAAACTCGCCCACGATCCTGCGGTCCCATTCCCAAGTCGCGCACCCTTGCGCCGTAAGCCGCGCGTCGGGCGGCTGCAAGAGCGATAATGTGCCCCATAGAGCAGCCGCTTGTGAGAAGCCCATCTCCGCACGTTTCCCAGCCTAGGATTTCTTTGATCCACGCCAGGACCTGACGTTCCACGTACATTGCAGAACTCTCGCTTGACGTAACGGTGGAATTGACCGCGCCGGCAACGAAATCGGCCAGAGCGGCCGCCGGGATACCGGATCCGTTCACCCACCCCCAGAACCGTGGATGGACGTTCCCGCGTGGAAACGGAAGCACATCATGGCGCAATTTATGCAGTGCTCCTTCGAGACCATACCCTCTTTCAGGCAATGGAGCTTCGAAGGCGGTTCTGATAGTTTGCGGGACCGTGCGCCAAACCGGGCTTTCATCAAGGGTCCGCCACATTTGTATAAGCGCATCCACAACGTTGATGCATTGTGCCCTAAACTCACCCCAGTCAACGGGCTCTAGATCCTGCCTACTAGGAGACGGCGGTATATCTTTTCGGGCGTGCGCCATTCGTTACATCACCATTGCAAGAGTTATCAGGGGTTCGAAGATCTAGCCGAAGAAGCTCTCATACCGATCCGGGTGATAGGCTATGTGCATTGAGTGGTTACGTCCCCTTAGCGCACAATATACGGCTTCCGCCGTCGCTGGCGCTTGCGCAAATCCACCAGTATTGTGGCCACCGGTGACTAGAAATGCATTGCGACTCGTGTGATCCACGTCGCCAAAGATCCCAAGCGAAGTTGAAGTCCACGGGCGGACGCAATATCTAAGTCGAAACGGACCACCATCATCTTTGAGGGGAGGACTACCTTTGTTGCCAAAAAATTTCGTTACGGTGTCTACCACGCCGTCCGTCAGGCATCTGAACTCCGATGAATTAATGTTCCCCGGAGTCCGTCCGGTCCAGCCGTAACCGGAACCAAATACGAGTTCGGTATTACCTCGATCTCCCCTCACCACTGTTATATTTGTGTCCTCCGCTATATGACCACGGCGTGCCAACTTCATTGATACATCACAAATGTCCCGTGGAAGCTCGACGCGTGCCCAACACCCCAACACACCGTGGATTTTCGCACTCCATGGCGTGTGCCGAAGCAGCTCATTTCCGTACGCACCGACCGACGCAACGATATGTGCGTCGCGGAAAATGTGGGATTCATGATTTGTGGCTATTTTCACCACGGTAGAAGAGACGCCTGCGGCTTTTACCTCGCTGTTCCAAACAAATTGGGCACCATGTTCGGTCAACCACGAGATAATTCTTCTCCCAAGTTTATGAACCATGACAGTAAACCCCGGCACAAAGAAGCCCCCCACTACCAGGCCAGAACGAACCGCTGGGGCCACCCAGGGAACAGTGTCAACTAGGCGCCTCGCATCGAGGAGCCTCACATCGGTGAGCAAACGTGCATGTCGTTGCCATGCCTCGTGGAGATGTTGCTCAGACGAATATAGGCGTAAGATATTGTCTTTAATAAACACCTGCGGATCACTAAAAACTTTATGCTGTCGTAACGCATCCCAACCAAAGCGGGCCTCGTTATTCAGAGCGAAAATGTCGTCATTGTAGCTTCTCGCCAGCCATGACGGAATCGAGTCATATTGCTGCTTCCAAAGTGCTTCTTCTTCACATGTGCGACTGTTTCTGATATCCCATCCCCCTTCGCTTACGCGTTGGCCAAACGGACTATTGAAGGCAGCTTGAAAATCTTGCCTTCCATAGTTGTCCATCTCCGTAAGAGTGAACATTCGGGCATCTTCCCCACCGAAAGTGCAGCCCTGCTGCCACCACTTTGCCGTGGGAGACGGTGCTGCATCGAAAAGGACGACCTTATAGCCGCGAGACTGCAATAAAAAGGCGGTAATTAAATTCACGATACCGCAACCGATAATTATTACCCTGTCTATACTGTCACGGTCGGTGTTCATGCGCGAAAGGAGCTCCCGGCTGCGCTTCCGTTCAATTTCCTGCAAGCAGTAAGCGAGACCGCTGGCGGTTGGCGATTGCAGTTTTATTTCATGGTTTATAAAATTAGCGTCAAAGTCCGACGTACCAATATGATAGGAAACCGTAACATGTTTTCCGAGGCGTTTTGACCAGTTTTTAAGTTCTCCGGTTTGCGGTCGCAAAAGTGCAACTATAGTATCGCATTTATTGTGCAAAGCCTCCTCCAACATTGACGACATATTGTTCGGGGGCGACTGGCTGAGTAGAATATTTCCGCTTTTGAAGAAGTCGGCATTCGCGAGGCTGGGGTCGAAATTTTGAACGAGAATATTCATGATACATTTCCCTCCATGTTATCCGTTACGAGCCGATTAACTCAAAAGTCCAGCCTGCTTCGCACTTTCTTAAGCCGATCGCTTTAAAGCCGCTCTTTAAGCAAGCATGCATATCCCGCGTATTCGACGGATGGAGGTTCATCGCGCCTTTCACATCGCCTGGCTCCAGTGCATCTCCGCCAAGTCGTCGGTAAAAGATGTACCGCTCCTTGCCCTTGAAGTCCGGATCGAAGTCTATTATTTCGAGTCCGGAAGCGAACATCGCCCTCATGCTTGCAATGTTATTTGGAGCTACCGTTGCGAATACGTGATGAAGCCCTAGCTTTTGAACTTCAGAAAGCGCTGTATGCGCAAGAAACTTGCCGAGCCCTTTACCGCGCCACTCCGGGACGAAGCATGTCGTATCGAGGTGGGCTACATATGCTAATTCGTTGTTTGCTAAGCGACCCCTAGCGAGATTGAACGCGCGGTCTCTTGGAAAATACACAAACCTATAGCCGACAAGTCGACCGGCCGAATGAACCACGTAAACGATCCCTCCCCCCCGAAGACAATAGTTTATAAAACAGGGTGTACTTATCTGGAGCGTACTTTTGTCCGACAAATCCGCCCAAATACGGTTCTGTAGCAGAATGATTTCTTCGAGATCGGCTTCAACTGCTCTGCGAACACTAAACATCGCGCTCCCCCAAGACGGAGACGAAATCGGCAATTATCAGGTCAGGTCGAAAACATGACTCTTCTGCCGTCATTTCGGGGTGCCACAGAACCCCCAATGCGTAGGTCGATGTCTGATGTTCTATGGCCTCTATAAGTCCGTCTGGACTCCGCGCCGCAACACGCCAAGAACGAGCCTGACAAAGGTCCCAACGGAGGCCCTGATGGTGGTACGAAATGATATCAATAGCGGGAGAGCCAATCACTCGTTCCAATCGACTATCTGGTTCGATATTAACTGTGTGTTTGGACGGTTGTCTGATTGAGATCCGGTGCCTGACGTCAGTTCCGATTTCTTCTTCAATATCGAAGATGATGCGCCCACCGGTCGCAACATATAGTATTTGGCAACCACGGCATATTCCGAGTACTGGAATGTCTCGGTCGATGCATGCGCGAGCCATACTCAACTCGAATTTATCGCGCTCGACGCAATACTGATAATTATCCTGCGACCGCTTCGCACCACTTAATGCGCTACTAATGTCCTCGCCCCCGGCGAACAATACCCCGTCCAAAAGATCATTTGTAATCATCGCAACGGCATCTATGGAAAAGGGCAGCACAAGCGGTACCGCGCCAGCGGCGGCTATTTGATCGACATAATTTCTCTTCACGCCGAAGGTGCCTGAGCGGCCGTGCAATCTCGCGGGTATTCCCACGATGGGACGACGGCCAGAACTAGGGAGTCGAAAACTCATGCGTTTGTACCCTCACACCTGAATTAGCTATCTTTCGGAACCCAAGCGGCTGTTCGGCTTTGTATCACCTCGTTATCGACCTCAATCTCCGGCCTAACGACTTTTCGCGTTCCGGTGAACCTCAACATTCGCCGAATATGTGACGTTACGGTACGTGTTCAGCCTCACACTTGTCAAAACATTTTTGTTGCAGATCTATGTACCGGTCTGTATCCTAATCTAAGTTTTTGACTTTTATCCACGGCTCCAAGCCCTGACAGAGAGAGCGTCCTATGCGCGGAAACAGCTCGCAGAGATCTATAGCAATAGTGGGGCTAGGACCGCGCGGACTTACCTTTCTTGATAGTATTGTTCGGGAAATAGCATCCTCCGGAACCGGACTAAAGGTCGACATATAGAGGTGGTCCCCATTTTTCGGACAGGGCGATAAGCTATCATCTGGCCTGAACGAGGACGGGTTTTATGGGCAAGGTTACGCGGAAACGGTATGCGGCAGAGTTTAAGTCACGGGTTGCGCTGGAGGCGATCCGTGGGGAACTGACGCTGGCGGAACTGGCTTCGAAACATGGCGTGCATCAGACGATGATCGCCCAATGGAAGCGCCAGGCGATCGAAGGCATGGCAAGCCTTTTTTCTGGTAAGTCAGTAACGGAACCTTCAGTCAGCCCTGCTGATGTAGAGAAACTGCACGCCAAGATCGGCCAGTTGCTGGTGGAACGGGATTTTTTGCGGGATGCCTCTGCTCGGTTGGGCGTGATCAGAGGCGGCAGATGATTGACCCGAAGAGAGCATGCCTGCCGATAATCCGGCAATGCACGCTACTGCAACTCAACCGGTCGGGCGTCTACTATCGGCCTGTGCCACAGAGCGAAGCCAATCTGGAGCTGATGCGGCTGATCGACGCCCAGTTCCTGGAAACGCCGTATTATGGCTCACGGCAGATGACATGGCATCTGCGCCGCCAGGGACATGAAGTGGGCCGCAAGCGGGTCCGGCGGCTCATGGCGATCATGGGCCTGCGGGCGATCTACCAGAAGCCGCGCACGACCGTGCCCCATCCGGAGCATCGGAAATATCCATATCTGCTACGGGATCTGGTCATCAATCGGCCTGACCAGGTCTGGTGTTCCGATATCACATATATTCCCATGAAACGGGGATTTCTCTATCTCGTGGCGATCATGGACTGGTTCACGCGCAAGGTCCTGTCCTGGCGTCTGTCGAACACGATGGACGTGGAGTTCTGTATCGAGGCGCTACAGGATGCCCTCATGCGCTATGGCGCCCCGGACATTTTCAATACTGACCAGGGGTCGCAATTTACGACACCCCGTTTCAGCGGGATACTGGAAGAGCGTCAGATCCGCATCAGCATGGATGGGCGCGGTCGCTGGCTGGACAACGTGTTCATCGAGCGTCTGTGGCGGTCGCTGAAATACGAATGCGTCTACCTGTACGCGTTCGAGACCGGATCAGAGCTGAGGGCCGGGCTTGGCAGATGGATCGCCCATTATAACGAAAGGCGTCCGCATACGGCGCTGGCTGGACGAACGCCCGATGAGGCGTATCATAACGTGCCGACGCCATCTGGTCCGGGGTTAACCCCGGACCAGATGGCCAACAGCAACGCCGTCAGAAGGGCGGCATAACAACAACCGGGTATAGCTTATCAAGCCCGCAAAACTGTCCGAACGGACGGGACCACC
>VNJW01008982.1:0-17476 GCA_008042615.1 Drosophila auraria
CATAGTCTTATTTCTTTAGCACGCAGTATATATGTCGGAACGGCCGAAATCGGACCACTATATCCTATAGCTGCCATAGGAATGATGGCGAAATTAATGTACAAAAATTTTTAATTTCTCTGTTTTTCAACGAATTTCTATAAATTTCGAGATATAGTCGTTTTTTATAGTTCTAGAATTACGGTTTTAATATCATTAAGATCGGACAACTATATCATATAGCTGCCATAGAAGGGATCGGTCGATTTATATGAAAATGTAAAATTCTACATGTAAAATGTAAAATTTACAAAATTTACATAATTTGACATTTTTTTTTACATTACCAAATTGGATCGATTTTCAATGATCCAATTGCTGACTGCAAGGGTATATAAACTTCGGTTTACCGAAGTTAGCTTTCTTTCTCGTTTTTATTGGATTTTACTCAAATTTTCAGAAAACGTCCGCGAGTGCCTACTTATTAATATTATTTTATCTATTTACTTTAAGCCGAAAATCACGACTATAGCTAATATAACGTTTTCTTATGATTTTCAGGGCGGAAGTGGAAGTGGCAAAATTTTAAAACAATCTTGATTTGCGTGCACCAGATTCCAATGCACTATGGGGAATTTGACCACTTTTTCTGATCAAAACCCATTTTCTGAAAGTCGGAAAATTAAAACAAATTTCAGTATAACGCATTCACAATACACCAATCTCTAGTGTTGCATAACAGAAATTTTCATAGAGGGCGCCACAACAAAGCTAATAAAAGCAGCTGTTGCATTTGTAAAGCACAGGCATCTGCAATATTTACTTTTTTTTGCAAAGTTTAAGTGATCAGAAGTGAAAACGAAACAATATTACTATAACTTTTGAAATGACTTCCAATCTGTGCGTTTTGTATTATGTGTTTGTGAACTTCATTTGTAGAAAAAAAACGTGTTGTTGTGCAAATGTACATATATGTATGATGTATTGTAAGTTGTAGAGTATTAAATTCTTGTTCAAATGAATGTTAATTAAAAAATAACATTTTTTACGATTTTGCTGGAATTTTTAATTTTTAGGACATTACCTTTTATATGGCAACGCTGTATTGCTTACCAGATGGAAAGCAGTTTTTGGTTGAAAATCGTGATACGATCTTGACCAAATGTCCCACATTCTGTTCAAAGAGTATAAATTTTAAGTTTTCATATCGAGTTTTATGCAGATATCTTAAATTTTACCCGATATCTCCTATGAAAGCTATGGGATATAGTTGTCTGATCCAGATAATTTTCGTTAAGAATTTTTCTATAGATATATAATTACGATTGATGAAGTTTCATGTTGATATCTAATAAACTGAGCGAGTTATTAATTTTTTTTTTAATCGGTCAAATTCCTTATAGTGCAATATTGTCATCAAATTTAGTAACTCTAGCTCTTATAGTCTCTGAGATCTGTTTACCAACATGGACAGGCGGACAGATGGACAGACAGACAGACAGACATGGCTTAATCGACTCGGCAGGTGATGCTGATCAAGAATATATATAATTTATGTGGTCGGAGATGCCTCCCTTAGCCATTTCATACATTTTCGGTTGGCACTAACTTATAATACCCTTGTACCCTATGTGTTTAAAATATTTGCGCTAAAATAAAAGTGATCCGGCACATGTCATTCAAGTGGTGCTTTGGATTGAGATAGGTTGGGTCGGTTACAATTGTAACCGTGGTTGTGTATTTATATCAGCGAGCAGATTGTCGACATCCCTGAGTTGATATTGAAAATCTCACATGCAAGTGACATTGTGGTTTAATTTAATGAATACGTGGTTTCCAGCACATATACAAAAATACATTCAAAACGAATTAAACAGGATTGGTATCTGTATTTGTGCTGTTTGATAGCTGTGAGCCAAATATTAAGGTCATTCGTAATAAGCGTAACGGCTTAAAAATACCCTTTATCAAGAATTTATTTATTTATATTTAATTAAACACATGGCTCTAAAAAGGAATAAAGAACTCCATTCGTCTTTAAGCTCGCTAAATCGCATTGAAGCTTATGTGCAGAAAAACGGCCAGACAATAAAAGCTGCCAAATTAGAGGCCCGCATGAGTTTAGTTGAATCAGTGGTTTACTCAGTAGTAATATAAAGAGCGGCTGCAAGGAGACCAAGGAATGTGAAAGTCTACAACATTTTAAAGATTCATATTGTCACATTAAAGCTATTGTTTTAGCCCAGTCATACGAAAAGGGGACAAATAATGTAGAGGGGTCAGATTAAACAATAAAGTTTCTGTGTATACTTCTTCTATACGAATTCGACCAAGAAATTTGGTGGCAAATATGCGAAGTGGACCTGATGGTTAAGCTCAAAGTTAACTGAATCGTCTACTAATATTGATAATTCGTCGTGCTTCGAAAAAATGTTTGGTACAGTTTAGTTAACGACAAGGGACAAAAGATGTACTGACCAAGGTGCTCCACAGAGGAAAAGTAGAGTTCAGAGAGAGAGATTGAAACTGTGTGACGACAAAACTGATACTCGAAATCAGAGGGTTTAAGTATTCGTTGAATAGAGTAAAGAATTAGCAAGCAAAAATTCTAGAAGAGGTCAAGGATTCATTTAAGCCGAGGATAAATTTTACGACAAATTTTACGACCACTGATGAATTTAGTGAACTTGGTTGGCAGATCCAGCACTTGACTCTGCTAATAAAATTGTATGTAGTTTTGGGAATGCGAAGAGGTTGCAAAGCCAGTCAAACGATTATCCGTGGCGTGTGTTCGGTAGGGCTAAGAGGAACAATCAAAATAGGTTCAGAGTTGCGCTGCCGTTCAAGGAAACTAAAGTAGATTTGGGAGATTCATACAATATTGCGCTAAATAGATTTTTAAATATTGAAAGCAAGCTTATTAAAAACTTGCTCATGAATTCGTATAGCAAATTCATGACAGAATATTGGAATTTGCATCACCCTGAGGAGATGCCGCCAAATCAAATAAAAAACTTGTGCACACACTGTACTTTAAATTAAGTAAAAGTAATATTCCAAACTGAATTTATTGCCTTTTTAATTGGTTACACTTAGAGTGCCGGAACCTGTAAATATACATTAAAAATACATTTATCTAAAATTTCTGACATGTCTCATGACTAACAAGAAAGAAAGCTATCTTCGGTAAACCGAAGTTTGTATACCCTTGCAGTCTGCAATTGGATCATTGAAAATCGATCCATTTTGGTAATGTTGAAAAAAAAAATAAAATTATGTAAATTTTGTAAATTTTACATTTTATATGTAGAATTTTACATTTGAATGTAATTCGACCAGTGAAGGAGGCATAAAGTATATATATTCTGGATGAGCATCACCAGCCGAGTCGATCCAGCCATGTCCGTCTGTCGGTTTCTACGAGAACTAGTCTCTCAGTTTTTGAGCTATCGGGCTGAAATTTTAAGCATTGTCTTATTTCTTTAGCACGCAGTATATATGTCGGAACGGCCGAAATCGGACCACTATATCTAATACCACACACCACACTATAGTAAATAGACAGACAGACGGACATGGCTAGATCGACTCGGCTGGTGATGCTGATCAAGAATATATATATCTTATGGGGTCGGAGATGCCTCCTTCACTGCGTTGCAAATATCATGGCAAAATTATAATACCCTTTGCAAGGGTATCAAAATGTTACTGTAGGTTAAAGCGAATTATTTTGTTCCCTAATTCCTGCTGTAGCTTTTCCCACATGAACAACGTTGTTCATAAGCACCATCAGAAGTTTAATCTTGAAACTTCGGTTTTAAAATTAGTTGAGCACTGCAGAAGGCTCTTACAGCGTTACAAGCCATTTACGTCGGGGCTTTCAATGCAGAGCAACATGGAAATTATCTACACACATGGACTGGATCCTGCACCCATTTCGAGGACGTGTGTGCTAGGGATGCGGGTAGGACATGTGTAGTGTTTACCCTGCACCTCCCAGTTCAATGTCGATGGCAGTGTCGATTCTGTGTGCATTGCTGCGGCTTAGTCGCACTTTGGTCCTCAGATGCATGGCAAAGTATCCGGCACATGTCCCGCCATTGTTTGTTTAGGCCAGACATTCACCGTTTCAACGTTGCCACCCCATTATCCCCCCACTCCCTCTCGAGTAGTGTGTAAAGCTGTGAGCACAAAAAGTGCAATGTGAAACGAAATGCAAATTTTAGGCCAACTGAAAATCATATAAGGCTAAGGAACAGTGCTTACCCAAGGCCGGTGCCTGGCCCAGCCAGCCGCTGGCCCATCCGGGAGTGGCGGCTGCCGTCTGCTGTCCGCCACCCAAGTTCTGGCGCTGCCGGGCCAGGAGGCGCACAGTAAGGCAGTACGTCAGCAACATCACGCCCAGCGGAATGTAGAAGCACACTATGGAGCCGACCAGCTTGTACACCGGATCCGGTATTTGGCAGGTACCATTCACCAGCACCGAGGCGTGATTCTGGAATCAATGAGATAACAGATTACAAAGGAGTACTGTTTATACTGTTTGGGAAAGGAACTGCAATTAACCTAAGTGCAAGGCACAGTCTCTGTTAATTTAGTAGGTTTTCCTATTTCATTTTAGGTAATGAATAATCTTGTTCTTTGAAGCAATGACTCACCTTCGAGTACATCAAGCTCAAGGGCAGGCTCATGGCGATGCTCAGAAGCCAAACGAATACAATTTTGAGGGTGACTCTCCGCCGTGTTTTGTTCCGTCCGAATCTCATCGGGTAACGCAGCGACAAATAGCGGTCCACGGAGATTGTGCACAGGTGCATTATGCTGGCCGTGCAGAAGAGAACGTCCAGGCAGATCCAGGTCAGGCAGTGCTCCGAGCCTAGCGGAAAGTACCCTGCGAAAGAGGAAGGTAGAACGTTGAGGGTCAATCCGGGGCCTTTGAATTTCTTTGAGCCAATAAATATTCCCAACCCGACTTATTACTATATTAAGTGTCTGCACCTGTGTACATTAATACACAGAGAGAATTATGGGTTCGGAAATTAAGAATTAAGCGTACTCAAAGTTGTACTATTATTATTTTAAGTACAAAATTTTTAAAAATTCCTAGATAAAGTTTTTTTCCTTACTTTGAAACCAAGCAAAATTCAAAATGAATACAAAAGTACTTACACAAAAATTAAGAACAAATATTCTTGAATTGATATGGTTTTATCCTTAAATTAAAACGTCTGTACTTAATTTTGATGGAGAGGGGTGAGAGGGGAAGAGCGGCAAAACGGTGTTTCTCCATCTCGCTCTCACCGCCCGTTTTGCGTCCGCGTTGCTTCGTCTCACTCTGCTCTTCCACTTTGTCTTTTTATAGCTCGACCACTGACGCACGCGTATGGTGGTATACGTGGTGCAGTGGCTAGAGTGTTCGAGTCTTAATCTGACGATCGCGGGCTCGAGTACCAGTCGCAGCAATTGTGTTTTCGAAAAAATGTAAGTTAGCTTCTATGGACTCTATAATATTTATATCCATTTAACTTAACATATTAACAAACAGCCGGCACTTCCTAATCCTCTCCAGAAACTGGCCATTTACAGTCGGCACTTCCTAATTCTCTCCAGAAACTGGCCATTTACAGCCGCCACTGCCTGATCCTCTCCAGAAACTGACCATTTACAGCCTCCCTCTCAATTTTACATAATTTTATTACCCAGTGTCAACTAATTGAGAACGATTCGTTGTTAAACTAAGAACTTTTGTGTAATAAATTTAAAATTATTCGGTCTTGAATGAAGTAAATTTTGAATTTCCCTTTAGCATAACATGTATTCAAAAACGTAATTAAATACTTAATATTAGTATTCGCATTCTAAAAAATTGTCATTGAACTGAGTACAAAACCACATATAATTAAGTTCAAAAAGTTCTCGGTTGTTATTTCAGTATTTTTTACTTACTCTAAGTGCATTTTTACTTAAAAATTCTCTCTGTGTATGTATGTGTACCCACGATTTACGATTGCCTTGCAGCAATACAATGCAGGTCATACTGTCGCTTGGCCATTTTTTTTTTATACTCTTTGAATTTTTGTTTGCAACAGGACCCCGTCCCCGCTTCAATAGTAAGCTGGCAAATGATATAGCCCAGCCCTGTCGAGGGGAATTATGCAACATACATCGAATATTTCGAGTATATGCGAGCAGCTCTAGTCTCGACGCTGTGGCCATCGTTTCGCACAGCTGTTGGAGGTCATAACTCAGTGCGCTGGTCCTCTTACATTTTTCCATAAAAATACAATTGTGTGTTAACTGCGGCAAAAGCCATTGTTCTTAGAAAAGCCTCAAAAAATAGTGGTTACTTGCATGCCAGCCGTACTTCATCTTGAATACATTAACTATTAATCAGCAACAGCAGATGATCCGATTTAGCCTGGTTCTTCTGTCTGTCTAACTGAATAAGCCCCTGAATTCCAAGGACTAACCACGTAAAACGATGTTTTAGCACTTGTTACTTTTACACTGTACATTAATGCAATTTAGTCATCAATAGAATTGGGAATATGAAGAAATATAAGAAACTCATTTTTATACCCTTGCAGAGGGTATTATAATTTTGCCATGATATTTGCAACGCAGTGAAGGAGGCATCTCCGACCCCATAAAGTATATATATTCTTGATCAGCATCACCAGCCGAGTCGATCTAGCCATGTCCGTCTGTCCGTCCGTGTGAAACAACAGATCTCAGAGATTATAAGAGCTAGAGTTTCCAAATTTGGTGGAATCTGTTGCACGCAGGTCAGTTTGTTTTAAAATTTGGCCACGCCCACTCCCGCCCCCGAAAATCGTAAAAAACTTTATATAACCTATAGAAATAATTTTCGGCTTAAAGTAAATAGATAAAATAAATAAGTAGGCATATGCGGACGTTTTCTAAAAATTTGAGTAAAATCGGATGACAAACATGGAAGTTATTAAACAATAAAGTCTGTATATGCTTCTGTATATGCTTCTGCCACAAAGGCAGTAGCGAAAAAAAGTGTTGCGTGCTTCGTACAGCTGCAGAATTTGTCTTTTTTGAACATTGCTCAACTTCATTTGCTCAGCTTCATTTGTCAACATTTTGTTTTTTCCATGTCCATGTGGTAATTTCATGCACAATACTTTGGGTACCGGGTATCTCACAGTCGGTCACACTCGACTGTAGCTTTCTCACTTCTTTTCGTAATGTGCTACGGTCAGGCCAATTTAAAAGGTAAACAATAAAAATGGCCGGAATTCGCAGTGCACAATACTCCGATACTCCGTTCAAAAGATATTCAATAAACAAGATTTTAACGGCCTTTCCGAAATGAAAACGTTTGTTCTGTTGCTTGTCTGTCTGTCTGTCTGTGTGTCGATTTTTTTGTTTTAAAATCCTGAAACCACTTTTATTCTATTAAACAGCTCGAGCTAAACATTTTTTGTTCTAAGACTTTTTGTGTTTCCCGCTAGTTTGGTGGGAAAATAGCTAAAAAAGTTAGATTTCCAGCGCCCATAACTTCTAACCAACTAAAGCTACAGAATCGTACTATATGTCGTTAGAAAGGTATTTTAAATTGATAGTAGCTTTGCCTGGACATAGTTTATCTAAATATAATGTGTAAGAAATCAAAAGTGGCTCCAACGATTTTAATAGTCACTCAAGGCCATATAGCAAATTCGGTTTCTCGAGATATTACTCATTAAAATTAGTAGCAAAGATCCCATATACCTAACCTTTTACATGCACCTAACATACATTTATGTAAAAATACACGTAAAGTCATATAGAGACGTCCACAATTGCAATAAACTTTAAAACCATCAAACAAAACGTAAAATAGTTTAAGTTTGAAAAAGCATTTTAAAATGTTTGTTTTTAATTTTATTGACTTATTGCTTTTCCCGCTACTTTGGCGGGAACATAGGAAAAAAAATCGATTTCTCGCGTCCATAACTTCTGAAAGACTAAAGTTACTGAAACGTTCTATATGTCTTTGGAAAGGTATTTTAAAACAAAAAAGAAAGCTAGCTTCGGTAAACCGAAGTTTGGATTATTGAAAATCGATCCATTTTGGAAATGTAAAAAAAAAATGTCAAATAATGTACATTTTGTAAATTTTACATTTTACATGTAGAATTTTACATTTTCATATAAATCGACCGATCCCTTCTATGGCAGCTATATGATATAGTTTTCCGGTCTTAATGAAATTAAAACCGTAATTCTAGAACTATAAATAACGACTATATCTCGAAATTTATAGAAATTCGTTGAAAAACAGAGAAGTTAAAATTTTGTTTACATTAATTTCGCTATCATTCCTATGGCAGCTATAGTATATAGTTGTCCGATTTCGGCCGTTCCGACATATATACTGCGTGCTAAAGAAATAAGACTATGCTGAATTTCAGCCCGATATCTCAAAATTTGAGAGACTAGTTTGCGTAGAAACCGACAGACAGACAGACGGACAGACAGACAGACGGACAGACAGACAGACAGACGGAAATGGCTATATCGACTCGGCTGGTGATGCTGATCAAAAATATATATACTTTATGGGGTCTGAGATGCCTTCTTCACTGCGTTGCAAATATCATGGCAAAATTATAATACCCTCTGCAAGGGTATAAAAATTCTACATGTAAAATGTAAAATTTACAAAATTTACATAATTTGACATTTATTTTTACATAACCAAAATGGATCGATTTTCAATGATCCAATTGCTGACTGCAAGGGTATATAAACTTCGGTTTACCGAAGTTAACTTTCTTTCTCGTTTTTTTTTCGATAGATTTGTCGGGTTTGTCAATTAATGAGCAATTAATGCATTAATCTCTCATTGAAAGTGCCGTATAGTCGTCTTGCTCGCACTTAGGTAAAACCCTTTGGTTGCTGTCAAGCCTCTAATGAATTCGCGAATTAATGAAGTTTTTAATGCAGTGTCATAATGCTATTACCGAATAAGCAGACAGGAGATAAGCTAAGTTCGTTTCGAAAAAGGATCGATAAAATCTTGGAGTAATCAAAAAATAAAAGCTGATTTCTGCAAATCACCTATGGGGTTAAAAATTCCCTAGGCATTTTAAAAAGATTTCCTGCAAGATGTCTAAAAATTGAATTCCAAAACTCGTTTTTGAAGTACAGATAAATTTATTCGTAAATGTATTCAAGTTATAAAACCTTTAAAAAACAAATTAGGCTTTGGGCTTTGACAAATTGACTTAATAACATACCCATTAAAGCCCATTTTACCGTTGCCTTAAAGTGGTGGAGCCTCAATGGTCAGTATCTGTTGCATGGTGTTCCTCCTTTTCTCCCCCCTATTTTATAAGGGACCGACCATAAGGTCTTGTTTATGGCCGGGTAATATTTTCCCATCCCAATTGGGCGGTCATCAAGCTCTGAAAATGCATTAATCCCCGGGTGCGGAGTCGAGTCGTGGCCAAAGCGAAAACGAAATCGTTACAAATGACACGGCCATTGGGTCTGGCTGAAAACAGGCCCGTCTCGGACCATTTGGGCCGTAAGTAAAGTGTCAATAAGATCAATTTGGGCAGCAGACGGTAGTCGAACTCGAACCTTAAAATTGGCGAAATTTGTTTAAGCCGAAAGCCGAGCCAAACTGAAACTTGGGGCGGCAAGTTAAATTGAATGAGGGAACGTTGCTTTTTTCCAAGAAAACGGCAAACGGATCCTGAGATTGGAGCTTGTCTGCCCCAGAACCCCAGGTCCCTTAGTTTCCTTTTGAGGCGCAGGACAAAGCTTTTATTTGTGTTTTTGTTTTGTTTTTTTTTCTTTTAGGCCGCTTTTCTTACGGAAACATTTCAACTTACAAATGCGAAACAAATTTCAAACAAAAGCGCACAACTTTGACGCTCTCCTGTTCCACCGCCAAAGTCAGGGTAAATACATTTTTAGCAGATTTCCTTTGTGTGGATTTCGTTTTGCATGCCGTGGGTTAAAAAGAGGCGCGACGGCTCGACATAAAACTAAACTGAAACACAAATAGCCGAGGAAGATGAGGACGAGCAAAGTCGGCAAAAAAGTACTGGTAAATGAGTTGAAACTTACTTAAATTGTTCTAACTTTAAGTGGGTATAAAGCGGGTAGCGTGCGTAATTAAAAGGCGACGGACGACGGACTTTTCTGTTCGGCCAATGATTCGGTTGTTTTCCAAATCGAGTAAATGACATAACAGTGCACTATGGTTAACCCAAACACCATTCTTGGTTTAAACCCAATTTTTGAAAGTTAACAAATTAACCTGATTTTGATTGTGTTGGATCGGAAAAAGTGATCATCAAGTTGCGTACCAAATGATCTTAGCTGACGCCACATTCGAGTCTTCATCAGCTGTTTGCATGCAAAATCAGGTGTATTGAAAAAGTGCGTATACGTGTGCTGCCTTTTATATTTCTGGTCTAATAATAAAACAAGTCGAAAAGCTACAGTCGAGTGTGACCGACTGTAAGATACCCGGTACCCAAAGCATTGTGGGTGAAATTAAACAGCACATGAACATGGAAAAAAGGAAATGTTTACAAATAGAGACAAATATTGCTAGGAACATGCTGAGCAACGCCCAACAAAGACAAATGCTGCTAGGAACATGCTGAGCAACACGCACGTGCGCGCTCTCTCTCTCTCTCTTTCTCTCTTTTTCAGAAACTTTATTGTTTAATAACTTTTATGTTTATCATTCGATATTACTCAAATTTTCAGAAAACGTCCGCATATGCCTACTTATTTATTTTATCTATTTACTTTAAGCCGAAAATTATAAAAAGTTTTTTACGATTTTCGGGGGCGGGAGTGGGCGTGGCTAAATTTTTAAACAAACTTGACCTGCGTGCAACAGATTCCAAATCCACCAAATTTGGTAACTCTAGCTCTTATAATCTATGAGATCTGTTGTTTCACACGGACGGACAGACGGACAGACGGAGTGCCAAGACTTCCAAAGATGTCTACAGACGGACAGGGCTAAATCGACTCGGCTAGTGATGCTGATCAATAATATATATGTACACTTTATGGGGTCAGAGATGCCTCCTTCTGACTGTTACATACATTCTCGGTTGGCTCTAACTTATAATACCCTTGTACCCTATGGGTACCGGGTATAAAAATTAAAACTGGTGGTTGAAAACGGTTTTATGGTTTTTCAAAATATTCTCCTAGATGATTAATACACTTTTGCATTTGAACGAACCTATTGTCAAAGCATTCTTTTCATTATTTCTGGCAATTAAAATCGTTGACCACGTAATTATACCCGGTACCCATAGGGCACAAGGGTATTATAAGTTAGTGCCAACCGAGAATGTATGAAACAGGCAGAAGGAGGCATCTCCGACCACATAAAGTATATATGTATATTCTTGATCAGCATCACCAGCCGAGTCGATTTAGCCCTGTCCGTCTGTAGACATCTTTGGAAGTCTTGGCACTGCATTTTTTTTATCATTTTCTAGCATTAATCGACACGGGCGTCTTTTTGATCACTTGTCAGATTTTACGCCTAAACATTCATGTAATATTGAATGTACGCTGCACAGTGGGGCCATTTGAGTTTCTTCATTGCAAAATTAATAACTTTTGAACCAAGTAACATAATTAAAGTAACATAATTAACCCCGTGGTTTATGGGCGCTGCAGCAAGACTCTATTGAATTCGATTAAGAAATATTTAAAGAACATTTTACAGAAATATGTACAATTTTGTTATTTTAGATTAAAGTTAAAAAATAGTGAAAATATGGACAATTTACTAGAGAAACATAAAGCAAACATCAAAATTTTAAATATATTGCATACCTAATAAGTACATTAATAAATAAAAACAAAAAAATTTAGAATACATTAACTAGTTCTCTTGAAATTCTACCTGAAACGTTGTCAAATTAAATTAAAATTGTGCCCTTTTTTTAAATGAAAATTTGTCCTCTTTGAAACGGTAAATCTTCTTTAAAAAAAACGGAGCCTATTAATATTTTGCATTTGTAATCTTTTAACAATTTTCAATAAGATGTGTCTATTCAAAATATCGAACGCGAACATGAAAATTTTAATTTTTGCAACGCCGTTTGTTCTAGAGGCCCATAGTGCGCTGGTGGAACTTATGCCCAAAGATTCCTGAATCTCCCAGTATGAAACATTTCGATCTTGCTCAATCATAACGCGCACTGCATCGACATTTGCTGGCACAACAACTGTTTTTGGACGACCTTCGCGAGATGCGTCAGTGAGCGAACTGCGACCACGTAAAAATTCATTGTACCAGTTTTTTACAGTACTTAAGGATGATGCTTGGTCGTCAGATATCGATTTAAGTTCATTGCAGTATTTTTGCCTGGTTAATCCACGTCTAAAACTGTGAAAAATAATCGCTTAAAAATGTTAACGGTTTAACTCCATGATTTTGCCTAAATGAACTTTAAAAGTCACTGTAAACAACAAAAATATTACAAGTACTTTAAACTGTTCTGAGTGAATTTATGTTAAAGCTTAGTACGCAGATGCTCGAAAAGTGTTCCCAAGCATTGAGTCAAAACGAGAGGTCAATAGTCACCCTCTCGCTCTCTCGCACTGCTTTGGAACACTTTTCGAGCATCTGCGTACAGACCTTAAGCAAGAAAGGAAGCTAACTTCGGTAAGCCGAAGTTTATATACCCTTGCAGCCTTTAATTGGATCATTGAAAATCGATCCATTTTGATAATGTTAAAAAAATATCCAATTTTGTAAAATTTTTTGTTTTATTAATTTTTCGATCCTTCCTATGGCAGCTATAAGATCTAGTGGTCCGATTCCAGCCGTTCCGACATATATAGTAACTGCAGTAGTTTCATTTAGATAGCTCAAAAACTAAGAGACTAGTTTGGGTAGCAACGGGCAAACAGACGGACAGACGGAAATGGCTAGATCGACTCGGCTGGTGATGCTGATCAGGAATATATGTACTTAATTTTATATATATAAATTTGAGTAAAATCAGATAATAAACATGGCAGTTATTAAAGAATATAGTTTCTTACTAACTACTTTTCTTCTTCAATTTTGACAATTATCGAACGTCTTGCTCAACATGTCCTTAGAAACATTTTTCTTTGTTGGATGTTGCTCAACATGTTTGTCTTCAAAATTTCTTTTTTCCATGTCCAGTTGATATTTATGTTAGCCAACAATGCTTTTGGGTACCGGGTATTTCACAGTCGGTCACACTCGACTGTACCAAGCTTATGACAAGTAATCGAAGTTTGGGTATTTAATAGTCCATATGTTCTTATTTTGAGATGAATATACTACTGTGAGAACAAAAAAATCTCTTTTATAGAAGAAAATATAAAATTAATTATATATATAAAATGTACAATATACATTTTTGAATTGAATACATTAAATGCTCTTTTTCTTTACACAATTATTTTATTTTTATTGACTTTGCTTCTGTAAGTTTATATGTTAAAGTCAAATTGATATAAATATTATATTATTTCTATGAAGCAACTTATTTCTTTTTGTGCTAATTTTGAACTTAGGTTCTCAACATGAGGGAAAAATACTTAATCGAAGAATTTTAAGGAAATCCGTACTCAAAATGGGAAGTGTACATTGTAAAGAATGCGCAATCTCAATTTTAGGATAATTCTATCAGTGGGGTGAACATATGCTTAATATGTTCTCTACACGAAATTTAAATTTAATTTAAAAATTAAAATTAAAAATGAATACATCGATTCTGAAAGTCCGCTCTATATTTATATACCGGAACAAATTCTAAGCCACACAAGGGACCACTGCAGCTTGGTCCACTTACCGCTTGCGTTACTCATCCGTAAGATATAACTGATTCTAGCCTTAAAATAAATCCTTTTTCGTACATACATATGTACATACGAGAAAAATATGAATTGTTGGACTTTTGCGCTTTGGTTTCTGTTCCGGCATTGATTTCAATTTTAGATTTAGTTTATCGCCAACCAACAACATTAAATTTCGGGCACAGCATCCCTGCTCTTCCATCAATCGTTTCTAATTGATGGAAGAGCTCCTCAAAACTGTTTGCCAAGTAAACGAACTTAATAGGAAGAATATGAGTGGACAAAAAGGATTTGGGTTTCTTTATATTTGGTTTACCGAATGGGCTAAGTGGATTTCTGGCTAATGGGAAAAAATGGATAAAGAAGTGCCATTTCATAGGGGAATTATTACGTCAGCCGGAAATTTCAAACTCTGATTTATTGGAAAATGATGTTATTAATTCTTAAAAGCGTTTAATGAATATACGTATGTTACATATGTTTAATGAATAATGAATATACATGTGGTACATATGTTTCTCTAAAAATGTGAAAGGGAGAAGGGCCAAAATTTCTCTTTATATATAAACAAAATTTAGTATAGGCACATGGGAGGAGTTCCGTAAAAATCCCATTATCAAATTTCACAATACTTCATGGAAATGTTTACCATTTTCCACGTATTCGCATCAGCTTAAATTCAATTCGCGGAATCCAGGGAAGGCCTTTAAAAATATTTGGCAAATAAGAAAACATAATAAAGATCTGCGTAAATCCCGAACCAATCAAAATGTAAAATATCAAATACCTGACGACAAATAAAACTCATGCACACTTCGACAAACACACGCGCCACATAATGGAGCAAAGAAAATCAACAACAAAAAAACACATCCTAAATGATTTATGTCAATAAAACAGGGCAAGCGATAATAAAATGTAAATATACATCTATAGGAGAGCAGAAAAAAATCGTACAGCAAGGGCTCGAAAATTGCTGTGATTATAAAATAAGCCAACGCAACTCGTTGCTGTTTATGGTTGCTGTTGCTACTGTCACGCACACTTGACGCGGAGCAACCAGCCACAATAACAATTTCAATAACAAATCACAGAAATATGAGGGCAACAAATTGATGTCTGTTGGTGGAGTTGGGGCCTAGCCGTGAATTTTATTTCGTTTCATCTCTTTTATTTTGTTCCTTTATTTCGACAGCTACTTACAGCAGCGATAACAACGCCAGCATCTATGAGAAATCAGAAAGGACATTGTTGTATTTACTTACTTACTATGGTATTATCAGGAGAGGTCTTTGTCCACATACACATTCACTCTATAAGTGAATTTGTATTTTTCTAGTAAAACTATCAAAGGATTGCTAAATGAGTGCATCAAAACACATACTGGGTTTATATACTGGGTTTATACACGAAAAACAGCTAAAAAAAGCTAGATTTTCCGCGCCCTTAACTTCAAAACGACAAAAGTTACAGAAACTTATTTTGAAATAATAATCACTATAAAGTAATAATACAATAATATAATAATTATTACGTATAGCTGCCATAGGAATGATGGCGAGATTAATGTAACAATGTATTAATGTAATAACAACTTTCTGTTTTTAACGTATTTCTATAAATATCGAGATATAGCGGTTCTTTACGGTTTTAGAATTACGGTTTTAATTTCATTAAGATCGGACAACTATATTATATAGCTGCCATAGAAACGATCGGTCGATTTATATGAAAATATAAAATTCTATATGTAAAATGTAAAATTCAACATGTAAAATGTAAAATGTTTACAAACTTCGATATTTTTTAACTGTAACCCAAATGGATCGTTTTTCAATGATCCAATGCAAGGGTATATAAACTGCGCTTTACTGAAGTTAGCTTTCTTTCTTGTTTTTTTTATAAGTTTATCGAATTTTTTTTAAAAAACGGCACTTCAGGCCGTATAGCCCTCGACTTTAGGATAATTAAAAAAATTCGCTTTCTAGAGATATCAACATTAGTAACAATGGTTTCATATAGTTAACTTTTTACATGTACTATACATAATAAGTATATTTTATTTAATAATGTAACAAGTAAGAATGCTACAGCTCGTAAGCTCGACTGTGAGATACCGGGTACCAACAAATTTTTGCATTTTAACGCATTGAGTACCGGGTAACTGTCTGTAACTTTCTTACTTGATTATTTATTAAAAGTGTTAGTAACCTAATTTATTTATATTTATGGTGTCCGAATTGCCTAACTAAGATATAACAAGTGAGAAAGCTACAGTCGAGTGACCGACTGTAAGATACCCGGTACCCAAAGTATTGCCCGTGAAATTAAATATCACACGGACATGAAAAAACAAATAAAGTCAAATGTTACTAAAAACATGTTGAGCAACGTTCAAAAAAGACTAATTCCGCAGCTGCTTTACGAATTAATACTGCGCTCGAAAACACGCAACAGTTTTTTTCGCTACTGCCACCCAAAAGCTAAGTGCTCAGACACGCGAAATTATTCCTAAGCAGTGCGCTCTCTCTCTCTCTTTCTCTCAGAAACTTTATTGTTTAATAACTTCTATGTTTATCATCCGATTTTACTCAAATTTTCAGAACACGTCCCCGATTGCCTACTTATTAAGTCTATCTATTTACTTTAAGTCGAAAATCACGCCTATATCTAATATACCTTTTTTATTATTTTCGGGGGCGAAAGTGGGCGGGTCCAATTTTTAAAACAAACTTGATCTGCGTGCAATAGATTCCAATGTTGTCACCAAATTTGGTAACTCTAGCTCTTATAGTCTCTGAGATCTGTTGTTTCACACGGACGGACGGACGGACAGACGGACAGACGGACAGACGGACAGACGGACATGGCTAAATCGACTCGGCTGGTGATGCTGATCAAGAATATAAATACTTTATGGGGTCGGACATGCCTCCTTCTGCCTGTTACATACATTCTTGAGTGGCACTAACTTATAATACCCTTGTACCCTATGGGTACCGGGTATAACAAGTGGAAAAGGTACAGTCGAGTGTGACCGACTGTGAGATACTCGGTACCCAAAGCATTGTGGGTAAAATTAAACAGCCCATGAAGATGGAAAAAAGAAAATGTTTTCAAATTAAGACAAATATTGCTAGAAACATGTTGATCAAAACTCAAAAGAAACAAATGTTGCTAGGAACATGTTTTCCATTGGCCAACTCTCAAAAGCGACAAATATTGCTAGGAACATGCTGAGCAACACCCAACAAAGACAAATGTGGCTAGGAACATGTTGAGCAACAGTCACATGCGCTCTCTTTTTCTCTATCTCTCTCTCTCTCTCAAGCAGTTTACCCAGAAAATTTATTGTTTAATAACTTCTATGTTTATCATCCGATTTTACTCAAATTTTCAGAACACGTCCCCGATTGCCTACTTATTAAGTCTATCTTTTTACTTTAAGTCGAAAATCACGCCTATATCTAATATACCGTTTTTTATTATTTTCGGGGGCGAAAGTGGGCGTGGCCAAATTTTAAAACAAACTTGATCTGCATGCAACAGATTCCAATGTTGTCACCAAATTTGGTAACTCTAGCTCTTATAGTCTCTGAGATCTGTTGTTTCACACGGACGGACAGACGGACAGACGGACATGGCTAGATCGACTCGG
>VNJW01008983.1:0-47908 GCA_008042615.1 Drosophila auraria
CGGAAAACTAAATTCAATTCAAAATTCAAACCAATGTTTACTAAGATTATAATTTTATGAGCTAGACATTATTTTCTATTTGCAATAATTCTGCCAGGCGGCCGCTTGACTGGAGGAACTTGCAGGAACCACTTCAGTCCACTGGAATCTCATAGACTAAAGCCACAACTCGGATGCAGACGCATCAACCCGTCTCTTCTTAAACAAGTCTCTTATGATCCAGAATTCACATCACCTGGCCCTGCCAAAGGAGGAGTATGTGGAGGCGGTCGTGCCCCCGGAGGAGAAAGATAAATCTGGGTATACGCCCCGCCACCGACCAGACTCCGCCTCCGCTTCCGTTAAAAACATGAAGCGAATTTAGAAAAGTGAGAGGATCCCTGTGCACCGTCGCTGACGCCACTGCTGCGCACCAACGTCCTTCTGTCCACAGGGCTCAGCTATCTGAAGGTGTCAGCTTGCAAGCTATTGCAATGCCCAAGTAGAGTTTTACAAAGCCGAGCAGCTGCAGAGAAAGTGGTCGGCTAGGAAGAGAGGACGCTCTTTACGAAGGAGGAGGCGGTGGCCGCAGTGCAGCATGTACGCCAGCTAGGATCGTCCAGAAGTGCAATAGTTCAATCCACAGACCGCTAAACGAAATATGTATTAAATGCTGATTAGTTTACAAAACGTGGAGAAAATCATGAATTTGTTCAATATTTATTAAGCCAGCCAATTTCATTTGTTCAAAAAACATCTGGCTAGTGGTGATAGTTGGGGAAAATCACACATCGATAGGCCGAAAAAGACTGAAATAATCGATACTATCGAACAGGGAAAAAGCTGCTTTTTCGGGAAAAAGCAGAATTAGAAAAAGCAACTGTAGTAGAAACAGGGCCATAGAGAAGAAAGTCAATGTACCAAGGTTTCCTTCAGGCGTGCCCTGGTAGTAAATATATGCATGAGAACTAAGGATGCCGAATAATATCCATATATCGATATTTGACCCAAAGGCTGATATATAAATTGATCGATTAATCAATATTCTGTTTGATATTTCAAAGTGGAGCCTTAACTTGGCTTAAACTTTCATGCTGAGAAACAAATATACAAAGGTTTTAGCTAATTAAAGTTTAAAGTAAGCTAAAAAATTTAATCGCTAAGTAAAAACAAATTAAATAATTATTTTTCTGATTCTGATATTTTCGATAAATATCGATTATACGTTAAATACGATACATTTTTCATATTTACAATTTCGATTTATCGACCTTTTCGATATTAAATAAATGGTTTTCTTATATTTTCGATAATGTCGATATTTTAACTCTAAATGCGATATGTTTCGATATTTAAAATGTCTAAATATCAAACTTTTCGATATTAAACAAATATACAGAGGTTTTAACAAATAATATTTTTCAAATAATTTTTAAATATAATTGGTAAGTAAAAACAAATTAGAATTAAATTAGCTTTCTGTTATTTTCGATAAATATCGATTATACGTTAAATACGATAAATTTTTTATATTTAAAATTTCTATTTATCGACCTTTACGATATTAAATAAATGGTTTTCTAGTATTTCCGATAATGTCGATATTTTAACTTTAAATGCGATATGTTTCGATATTTAAAATGTCTAAATATCAAACTTTTCGATATTAAACAAATGTACAGAGGTTTTAACTAATCATATTTTAAATCATTTTTTAAATATAATCGCTAAATAAAAACAAATTAAATAAAGTAGTTTTCTGATTTTTTTATATTTTAAATGTTGATTTATCGACCTTTTCGATATTAAATAAATGGTTTTCATATATTTCCGATAATATCGATATTTTAACTTTAATCTTTCGATATTTAAAATGTCTATGCTTCAAACTTTTCTGTATAACACAAATTAATCGATAAATTCGATATCTTAACGTTAAATGCGATTCTTTTCGATACTTAAATTTTCGATATATCAAACTTAGCGATATTTTCGTATAACATTTAGCCCGTTATTTTTTTTTTTTTTTGTTATATTAAATCAATATACATTCCTAATTTAAGCCTTGAAGCTGCAGGTTTTCAAATCGAAATGCTTAATGCTGAAACATTTACTCTGTGTGTTTGCTGCCTTCATCTGCTGGGCGCGTCCATAAATTAGCAGTGAGAGGACGACATCCGACTCCCCGTCACTTGAAAACTTTTATCAGGCTCTTTACAGTCCCCTTTCCAGCCCCGTCCCGCATTCTGGGCCTACTTCGAGGGCTCTTTCGGCCAACTGGTGCGATGCGGCATTGACTGATTATGGCTGCCAGCAGGCAAATAAACACACAAAAAGGTAAGGCATCCACGGGGCTGGGTTGAGGGGGTGTCGAGTGTTCAGTGCTTGGTGCTGGGTGCTGGGTGCTGGGTACATGGAAATTGATAAGCCAGTTGCTGCTACTTTGTAAACAGCAGCACACACCCGCACACACCGCACACACAATCCAATTTGCAAGTGTGCGGGGCGGTGTGCGTATTTGTGCATTTTATGTTTATTGTTTTCGCTCACTTTAACCAACCCAAACAAGATACCAATACCCACATGCATGTGCACACCACAGCAGAGGAGAGAGAAGGGGAATACCCTAGGATATCATGCGTTATTAATCTACCGGCGACAAAAAATGAGTGATCGCCTTGACTGGAATGTATTGGACAGCCATTAGGACTGATTAAATTCTAATTTGAGGGCTCCAAAAATTTGCCATTCCTGGATAAAGAAGAAATGTTGATCTTTGGCTTAGGATATATACGGAAAAAACTGAATTTTAATGGGATATTACTGTCGTATTTGAAGATCCTAGAGATTATGTTTAAATTTAAATTCCTTTGGCCTAGAGAAAGCCAAACAAGAACTTGGAATGGCAGAAAGTCGCGATATACTGATACTGTGTCGATATTTGACGCGAAGACCGATAAATAAATCGATGTTATAACGATATATGAGCCCTCGAAGCGATAAATAAACTAAGGTTAAGCTATAGTTCTTGGAAATTTATATCCTAAGCAGCTATCAAAAATGTTGTTTTAATAATGATTTCAAAATAATCGGTAAGAAAGTTATTTTCTGGTATTTTCGATAATCACGATTATGTCTATATTGTAAAATTGAGTGCGATATTTATTAATTTAAATATATAAAGCTACAATCTTTTCGATGTGATATGAAAAAATATTGTTTTTACCAATTTTCTAACGCTAAGTGCGATATGTTTCTATATTTCAAATTTACATAGGTCAAAGTACGATATTCTTGATGTAATATAAATAAATTGTTGTCTGGTATTCTCGATAATCTCGATATTGTAACGTTAAGTACGAAATTGATCAATATTTCAAATATCCCTATACAAGGCTACGATATTTATGTGATATAAATAATAAGTTTTGTAATTTGTTAAATAATGTCAAATTTATCGATACCTTAACGTTAAGTGCGATATTTTCCGATATTTTAAATTTCCATTATCAAACTGCAATGTTTTCTATGTGATATAAAACGAGAAAAAAAAGCTAACTTCGGTAAACCGAAGTTTGTATACCCTTGCAGTCAGCAATTGGATCATTGAACATCGATCCATTTTGGTAAAGTAAAAAAAAAAATGTCAAATTATGTAAATTTTGTAAGATTTACATTTTACATGTAAAATTTTACATTTTCATATAATTCGACCAATCCCTTCTATGGCAGCTATATGACATAGTTGTCCGATCTTAATGAAATTAAAACCGTAATTCCAGAACTATTAAAAACGACTATATCTCGAAATTTATAGAAATTCGGTGAAAAACAGAGAAATTAAAAATTTTTGTACATTAATTTCGCCTCCTTCACTGCGTTGCAAATATCATGGCAAAATTATAATACCCTCTGCAAGGGTATAAAAAGGGGTGATATTTCCGATAATGACAATTTAATCGACATTTCAACAAAATATATCAAAGTATGATATTTTCGATGTGATATAAATAAACAGTCTTCTGATATTTTTAATAATATCAGTTTTATCAATATTTTAACAATATGTGCAATATTTTTCGATATTTCAAAATTTCGATATATGTATTTAAAACTATGATATTTCCGATATGATACAGGTTGATGCACATCCCTAACACAAGCTGCATTCAAAATTCGCATCCAACCTCGCATTATTATCTGCGTTGCCCCTGCTCTCTCTCGGTCCGCCCTTGGCTTTATTGTCTCCGACTTTTGGACATAAAAAATATACATAGCCATACACATATTTTTCTATGCATGTCTAGAACGAGCACTCGCTCCAGCTGGTTGAACTGTACCTGGATTCCAGGGAATCTGTCCTGCCCCAAATCGATTTTGAGAGGCCAATTGGTCGTCGACGGAGTCATGTGCGTTGCGTGTTTCCACTTTAATGACTCCAGCAATGTCCATGTCTTTCTGTTAGCATATTTATGGCATTTCTAATGGCATTTCCATGAGGGCGCTCGCGCTTCCTGGTCTGGTCCTTTGTCCAGATAAATATCCCTCAATAATTGCGCAATTATTTAATTTGCGCAACGCGCGCCTCCAATTGGTAATCGAAGGAGTTGCGCATTGCGGAAGCATTATGGCTGCCGAACCTAATTATTTTAATGGGCGCCAATCAAGCCAATTTACACAGTCGAAATGGAGCGAACGCTGAGGAGGACTGTCATCAGAGCAACAGTTAGTCCTGTCCCGGTAACGTTAACGGCACCGACAGGACACCGACACCGACACCCTACCCCGAGCAGCGTGCAAATAATTGCATACTTCTTTGCATGACAGGCAGACCTCTCTGTGGGGCAGGGGCGGTGGTGCTGATCCAATGATTCGGTCATGTCGCGGCACTCACAGTAATTGCTGCCAGTCTCCCAGGCTCCCAGGCTTCCTCTCCTTGCTGGACGAGGACAAACTGTAAGCGGAAATTGATTTTGCAAGCCGTTGGCTAATCAGCACCGGCAGTTCTCTCTCTGCCAGCAACTTGCAACTTCTCAAGCGGCTCGAGCATCGATTTTTCATGCCCCCCCCCATGCTTAGGATGGACACAGGACTCTGAGGATAAAGATGGAGCCGAAGAAAGATGCGCTGTTAATAAAAGCCACAAGTCAGTCGGTTGCTCGGTGTTTAAAGACGGAAAAAAGAGCTGCACTGCAGAGAGAATGTATACATTGTATAAATAAAAACAAAATCAAAAAATAAATACAAATTTGAGAACCTATTTCATATCGCTTTGAGAACGCGTTGTTCTTCCCAATTTTATAACTTTTATTACTTCTGCTAAGAGCTAAATATTTCTTAATTTAAGAACGCTTATGAACACAATTTAAGAATAATTTGTATTCAATTTTAGAATATTTTGTACTCAATTTAAGAATAAGAGGTACTCTTTTAACATTTTTTTAGTACGTATTATTTTTAAGTGAAGCACATTTTGGTCTCAATTTGGGCATAAAAGTTCTCAAAAACATAGTTAAATTCTCAATATGAGTATTTTTGTACTCAAACTGAGTGAAAGTCATCTCACAGTAAGAAAAATTGGACCCGGCTATTATTTGAGTACATATTTTCTAGTTTTGAATCCATTTTTCCTTAAAAATTCTCTCTGTGTAAATAAAGGGCGTCTAAAGACCTTTAAATAATTTTAGAAATTACTAGACGCTACATTTAAATGTTAAAAAAATCAAATTAAACTACTATCTTATATGAGAAATAATAATTAAAGCAAGTTAGCAGTAATTTTTAATTTAGACAAAGGTAAATACAAGATAAGTTAAGACCAAGCCAAGATATATATGATATAAATCGCACCACAAGACCTCACATATATAAATTGATCTGCAAAATGGCATCAATTTGGAATGCCTCAATGCCACGATGGAATGACATCTGTGGCAGCGACGGCGATAGATAAAGTTTTTTCAATTGAAGATATGCGTTTCCCCCGGCCCGGCCCGGGTTCTCCCCGGGTTCAAATAGGGGATTCGCACTTCGGCCTTATCTGGAATGATTCCGGGCCGGGCCGGGGCGGGCCGGGGCGGGCCGTGCCGTCGTCGTTGCTTTTATTTGATTTTGCTACTTTGGCTCTTCGAAGAAGACAACTATAAAAGCGCAAGCCAGCGGCAGAGCAGGACCAAGGACGAGGAGGAGGACGAGGAGGAGAGCGAGGAGCAGACTTATGGATGGATGGCTATGGCCCAAGTTGCTTGGGCGCTGCCGGTCGGAAGAAATTGACAAGTTTCTACTTGAGTGTGCAGTCAAAGAGCATTGGCAGGGCTGGTGTGTGTGTGTGTGTGTGTCGACGACGACGAAGGCCTCAGACCCACCACCCACCACCCACTGCCACGCCCCCTTGGGAACTGCACTCGCCCTCGGTCATTGACTTGGCTCTGTGCTGCAATTTGCAATCGTCGCCCCCACCGCCGCCGCCGCTGCCGAGGCCGCCACCGTCGCCGCCGTCGGCAATTGTCAATAGCAACAAAATTTCAAAGCGACTTCGAGCATTTCCAGAACAGAAACCGAAATTCCCAGAAAGCATAGGGAACGGGAACGGGAACGGCTGAAGGGGAATCCCCGGGGAAAGTCGAGTGGGGCGCATTGATTTTGGTCAATGGCCTGTGGCGTCTCGGCCTAAACAATTACACACAGTCAACGGAATTTCTATGTACATGTTAGGTACATCCGGAAAAGCAGCCTGAAGACCTCAAAAAGTTTTGCCTAACTGCATTGTTAAACCATTTAAATTTGGAAACTATTTGTTGCCAGTAAAGTGCAGCTAAGGAAAGTTAAAAAAAAATAACTTTCGATTATAAGCTTATGCTTCAAGCTTAGTGCTTGAAATTAATATAATAAATATATATTTTATGCTTAGATCAAATGTATATTTGCTTTAAGCGTCATTTTCCCAGAGTTAGTGTGACCAATCGGCATTTGTTTTTAAATAGGGTTGCCAGATGGCGAAATAAGATCACCACAGCAAGGACATTAGAATATAAAGTAATATATCTTGGCTTGGTCTTAACTTATCTTGTATTTAACTTTGTTTAAATTAAAAGTGGTTGCTAACTTGCTTTAGTTATTATTTTTCATATAAGATTGTAATTTAATTTGATTTTTTTAACATTTAAATGTAGCGTCTAGTAATTTCTAAAGTTATTTAAAGGTCTTTAGGACGCATTTTTTCGCTCTGGGCTTTCTTGAAATTTTATTCAAAGGCCAGCAAATAGACTCACGCTTTTTTTTGGAAACACTTGTCATAATCTATTTATTTAAATCATTTTATATTTTTTGTTTATTAAGGATTTCTTATCCCCTAAATAAGCCTCAGTAGATACGAATGCAACTGGCACCCTGAGCTCTCTATTTAAAACTTAAAAATGGATACGTCAGGCTCTTTGCTGTAATTATTCCTATTTTCCTGACCCCAGCTGTGTACCTATATATACGAATATATATAAAAATGTACAAATATGTATATGTATAAACGTGAACCGTAATCAAATCGTAGCGGGTCGCCTTTCGCAACTTGCGACTTTTGTTGTCTGTCAAAATGTTTAACGGTGCGTATGATTAATCTTGATGTAACTCGAGGCAGTCCCCGCCCCGCCACTCCACCCCATTTTTTGGCAAATGGAATTCAATAATAGGAAGCCGACAAAGGGGTGAGGGGTGGCCCAAGTGGGGGGCAGTGAAAAGTTTGCTAATTGCAAATTAGTGCAACCATTTTAAATTGAAATTGCTGCTGGCTAGTGGCTGGAGGGGCACCAACCCCAACCCAACCTCAGTGCCTTCTAATTGATGCCTCGGATGTACATATATTGATTTTTGCGGTCATCTCCGATGATGTATTCATATTCGCACACACAGAGAGAGAGAGAGAGAACCCGCATCGGCTCAGGTTGTGGTCAGATCCGGATCTAGGACTAGGACTAGGACTCTTGCCTTGACTTGGTTTTTTTCCAGCCTCGCTGCATCCTTGAACCCGATGCCTCAAGGGAGGCGAAATGGGAGCAGAGTCAGACATTGTTTACGCGTCGGGCCAAATAGTTTTTCCATAGGCTCTCTGTGTGCCGCGTAAAAACACAAAAGATCTCTCGGATTCGTACTCGGATTCGCATTTGCATTTTTGGGGCATCGCCGCTGCGAAGGCTGAGAAGGTGAAAGCGCATTGTGGCCATTGTGGGAGACCTTCCCATTTCATAGATTAAAAAGTCGCGACTCTGGGGTATTAAATTCACAGCGAAAATTAATAGCTTAGCCAAACGCTTTTTCCTGCTCTTGGCTCTTGGATTTTGGCTGACGGCAGCAGCTCTCTGCATAATTGGACAACCCTTTTTCGGTCCCGAACCGTGTCCTTAACCCTTAACCCGCCTGCCGCCTCTTCATGCGTGTCCCGACTATTGATAAAGTTCCAGGAGTCGCGTCGCGCAATTGAAGACAGACGGCGCGTGCGGTGAACTTCTCTGGCTTCCGTAAGGAAAACGTAAGCGAAAAGGGCGGCAACCACTACCACCCACCACCCACCACCCACCACCCACCACCCACCACCCACAACTGGGCCAAGTTGTGGTCGAATCTTACACCTGCGCCTTGCCCATTCCAGGCAAATGCTGTGGCGGTCACGGGGCAGGCTCTAAACGGTTGACAAAAGGCTTCTCGGGGGTTCAGGCAAAGGCAACAGAAGCAGCACAAGGAGAAATTTCAATATCAAATCAGATACAAATAAAAAGCAGAGAAAAGTATATAGAATATTTAACAATTAAGAGCTTAAATTAACATTTAAAACTTGATTAGGCAGTCAATTAATCATTTCGGTCTGCCAACTCCGTTCTTCCAGTGGAGCTTGGCTTGATTAGATTTGAGCCGGGACAAGTCAAGCCACGTCGCGTTTAAGCCCATCAAATGCCGCCCAGGCCTGCTCGGCCCGTCTCTCGTTATTCATTAAGTTTAATGAGTTCATTTGAGGCGGTGGGCGGTGGGCGGTGGGCGGAGACATGGAGTTTGGAGCAGAGGGAGGGACTGTCGATTTGCGGGCGGGCAATTTTAAAAGGCTTGAAACCGAGGCCAGGTTCCCGCTGCTTCCCACTGCCATTGCCATTGCCAGCCTAATTGACAGCCAGTCGCTGTCGCTGTTGCTGTTGCTGTTGCTGTTGCTGTTGCTGTTGCTGCTGCTGCTTGGGCCCCAGATGAAAGGCATCTGTGTCACTTTCGGCGACGGAGATGGGCCCTTAAAGCCCCGCTGGCAGCTAATTGAATTGCATCGCTAATTTCGGGCCTATTAGTTGACGTTTTAAGTTGAAGAATGGCCAAGTACTCACTCTCACTCTCACTCCGAAGGGAGCATTTAAGTGGCAGAGCAGAAATATGAATTTACTTCTCAATCAATGTTCAGGCACTGAAGGAGCTCTTAAAGGATTCTCGCAGGGCCCTAAGGTTATTTAAGCTAAAGAGCTTTTGTTTTCTGGGGAAATAGAAGAAAACGAAGTCCTTAATGTGGGCTTAGTAAAAGCATTCCAGAGGACCCCTTAGCTATTAATTAATAATTAACTTATTTTGCCTTTTACATTTTAAAGCAAATTAAGAGAACTATTTTGTATTCATTTTATCTAAAGTTGAGGGGAAAATTATCACTCATGTTAGAAAATATCCCAGCCCGAAATATTCCCCTGGTAGGAGGAGTCAGGTACCTGTTTCTCTCACTTACCACACGCTGACTTGGGCATGCATGCCTAAGGTCATTCCTGTTACACACATAATTCCACACAGAATTAAGAAAAGTCCTACATAACGTTTTCCTATCCCCTAATAACATATAACCCAACGTATCCTTGTAACTTCCCAGTACATTTTTCTAGCCTATTACATTTTTAAAGCAAATTAAGATAATTATTTTTTAAATCGCATATAGAGTTTAGAGGAAAACTGATACTGATTTCATACAATTTCCCTTTGGAGAAAAAGAGTACATAAAGTACAAGTACATATAAAGTTCAGACGAAAACTGATACAATTTTTTAAATATCTCAAAGAGAGTAGTATCTCTCTGAGAAAAATAGTAAAGATTTCTATACGGAACGGAGCAGTGTGCATGAATCTCTCGCTTACCACATGCTGAATTGGGCATGCATGCCTAAGCTCGTCCCTGTTGCACATAGAATTCCGCACAGAATGAAGCAAGGTCCTACTTAGGGTTGTCCTTTTCCCTAATAAACACAGCCCATCGGATCCTTGTACCTTCCCAGTCCCCACACAGGCCACATGCAAATGCGTCAATTTTTTAAGGACACCCGAAAATTAACAAAGTCAGTGGGGCCCTAATAAGGGGATTATGGGGCATGTTATGGCCATTAGCTGCAATTCCCTCCTCTGCCAGCATTTTTATGGCGAATTTTTGTAATTTGCTGTTGGAATGCCGCAGAGCTGAGCGTAAAGTAAAACATTCAAAGCAGGCCCGCCCACGTAATTGACAAGGGTGCTGATTTATAGCACACAGCTATGTGGACCTCCCTTGGCTTGTGTCAGAGCTGAGTGCCCAGAGTGATCACTGATCACACACTGAAAATAGGCCTGCTCTCGAGCCGTTAATTGTTGCAATCAGCCCGTGTCAGCCATCAGAACCTGATATTTCGTAGCCAGATTGCGGAGAATCATCGTATCTTTCGGGGGAATCACTCGAGCAGATTCCTCCTGCCAGCCCCTTGCCTTCAGCTGCCCAGTTGTTGAGCGAAGAGCGTGACAACATTTTTAATTACATGCCACGCAGCCAGCAGGCAGCAGGCAGGCAAGGAGGCAGCAACAGGCATTCAAATATAAAGTACGACAACAAAGCTGGAAAATAATTTACGCATTTTACACGCACCAAGGCCCCAGCCCAACCAGAGCCCCCCGAGTAGAACTTTCGGCGGCGTTTTCAGTGTTTTTCTTTGGCGCTTTCATTAAGGAAATCCATACGCCAGCCGGGGACGTGACGTGGCAGGAGCAAAGGCAGCAAGGACAGAGGGGCCGCCGACTCTTTTACGACGCGAATGCAGCCCAAAGCACGCGTCGCCGTTGCCCCAAAACCAAATGGGAATGGTAACAGGAGCAACCCGGTGAGGCCCGGGAGGCACTGAGAAAAAAAAAATATAATATATTAAGGAAAAATGGATTTAAAATGAAAAAATATGTACCCAAATAACGACCGATTCTATTTGTTCTTACTATGAGAAGATATGTACTCAGTTTGAGTACAATTTTTAAAAACACAAATACCCTATAGGTAACAATATTTCTGACATTAATTAGAGGGAAATTTAGGTTGAAATAAACCCGAAATAATTTGTTAAGCTTAAAAATTGCTTTATATTTTCTTTAATTATTTTTTATTGCGCATTTTCGCCAAGTGCAGCTGCAGAGACAGGAGGCATATGGGGGGGCAAATTGGGTGAGCGGAAAATGGGAAATGGGCAAAGGCATCACACACGTGCTAAGCCCGAGTCAGGGGGAATCGATTAAATTTCTTTTAATGCCCGACCATAAATTTCCCTTTCGAGTTCCCTGTGCCCCATTGTCAACGACCTTTCAGCGAACGCAAAACGCAGGAGGGGACCGAGTCAGAAGCCGGGGCCAGGAACCAAAAACCAAAAACCAAAGCAGGAGCATTGCCGGGAACAACAGAAAGAGCAACAGAAACTGGAACACAAACAGAACCAGGAACCAGGAACCAGGAGCCAGAGCCAGAGCCGGAAAAAGCCCAACAAAAAGATAAAATAAAATAAAAATAAAGCAAAAATTATGTCTAACGTCACATTGCCGAGTTCAGCTGATTCTTTATCAGAGTTAAGTGCCTGGAATCCATCTACCCCTTAGCCCAGGCCCATGCCCAGGCCCCTCCCTCCCAGCGCTGATTATGTATGCCATTTGTTGTGTCTGCGAGTGGGGGCAAGTAACAGGACCAAAAGTTACTTCATGTCCTCGAGGAGTCCGCCTCATGTGCAACCCTTGTCAATCCCGAAAAGAAGAACCATATCAGACACCATAGGTGGCAGGACACCGGATCCGAACGAAAGATAGGGCCATCAAAAGTCAGGCGAGATTAACTGCGGAACTTAATTAAATTTTTAATCTGTCTAAATGCAAAGCCGCTTTTGAAACACTTATTAGGGGAAAGTTTTAATATTTCGATATCTTATTATAACTATGATTATTTCGATAAATGGCATTGGAGACTTAGCGCAAGCGATAATTTCGTTGTTTTATAAAATTAATGAATAATCTGATAACTCCCATTGAAGATTTAATTCTAGAGATTACTTCGATACCTCATAATTATAATTAACTATCCGATAGCAATCATTGATAATTTAAATCAAGCGATAATTTCGATATTCCACAATAACAATGATTAATCCAATAAATCTCATTGGAGATTTAACTCAAGCCATAACTTCGATACCTCATAATAACAATTCGCGATTCAACTCCAGCGATAATTTCGATATCTCATTATAACAATAAATAATTCGATGACTCTCACTGATTCCAGCGATAATACTTTATAACAATAAAAAATCATAATAAATAAATCTCATTAATTTAACTCAATCGATAATTTTGATATCTCTTAAGAAAAATTAATGATCCGATAACTTTCATTGGCGATTTACTCAAGCGATAATTTTAATATCTCAGAATAATAATGAATAACCCGATAACTCTCTTTGGAGATTTAATACATGCGATAATATTGATATTTTATAATAGTAGTAATCCGATAATTACGACTTAATTCATGATATCAATAAATATCATTGCAGATTTGACTTGACCGAACCCCCATAACCTTTTGCATAGCTTGACATACCTCAATTAATGTTTAATAAGCCGAGAACTCTTTCCGGAAGTTAAAATAAGTTAATATGATAGTTTCGATAGCGATAATAACAAAATGTTATATTATTTCAGCTTAAACAAGCTACATTAAACTTAAACCCGCCACATTAACCTCTATCATGCTTGATTTAAGACCGTAAACTGAAGATTATTTAGCCGGGAAGCTAAAGAGACTTTCGCCAAAGTGTTTTATAATCCGATAACACGCTCTGGTAATTAAATTCCAGCGATAGTTTCGATTAGCCTTACAAGCACACATGGCACCTCCACCTTGAGCCAATAAAAAGGGGCTTACAGTGATTCCTTGAGCTTGGCTTCGGCTGGTATTCCCCCTGTTCTCACTAATATAATCCCTCGAGCCAGGAGGATGCGTCCCAGGGTATGTCCCACTTCGATTCCCCCAGCCTCTGAAAGCGGAGACCGAAATGAGAGATTTGCAAAGAGATTTACGCGCAACACCAAAATGAACTTTTGTGTGTAAATTTATGTGCAGCCCAAGGGGCGGTGGCGACGGGCAAGCAGCTAAGTAACTAACGCCCTTAGATGCTTAGTTTTCGCATCACCCATACCCCCCCCCCCCCCCCCCCCCCCATGGAACACTTGGAGCTATCTCGGCATTTTTATTGCTGCATTCCGGGGTACAAACATCAAAACATCGCAGAAATCATCGCTTAAGCCGGCGGTGCCCCACCATTGATTCTCGCTTCGAAGGCCAGTCCCAGAAGGCAGGTGGAATCGGAAACTGGGGACAGAGGCTGAGATTGGGATTGACGGAGAGAGATTAAGTGCGGAATGTGCCTGTAAATAGAAATAAAATGCTGCACTTTAATCTGTGCCGGAATGCGGCGTGGAGTAGCCCCCAAAAGGCGGGGGCAATCGACCGGGAAGAAGGGTCAGCGAGCCAGTCAGCCCATCAATCCCATTTCTCACCTCAGCGGAGGCAGCGGCCCAGCGAAATTGTGATTACATTTGGCACATGAATATTCAATGGAGGCGTCGTTGTGAAAATAAAAGTGCAAATTGTAGGCAGCTGCTACCTGCGACCTATGACCTGTGCCAAAAAAAAAAAAGAAAAAACCAAGCCAAAGTCAATGAGGCAAGGCCTTAAAATGGCCTTTACGGCTCAAGATCATAAACTTTATGCACCTGATGACTGAGTAATTGGATCAAAATATAAGATACCCGAATTTCCCTGGCCTCCCCTCGGCTCTTTATTAATTAAAGCCAGCCTAAATAGCATTTGAAGGGGACGGTTTGTATACACACTGGTATTTGCCAGGTCAAGTTGTGGACAGACACACACACAGGGCGACATTGAAACGGAAAAGCAAATAAGCGGCCAATAAAAATATTATTAATACGCCAACGAGCACACACACAGAAAGAAAAAAAAAGGTTCTGTCTCTAACCAGTTTATTATTATTATTTATTCCTTGATGCGATGATGCCACTTATCAAAATTGACGGGTTTAACGCATTAACAGCGATGCCCAATGTTTGCTCTCCCAGCCAGCGGATGATGTATAATTTATTGTTCTCCGTGTCCCCAGTCCCCATCCTTATCGTTGATGGAAATGGAAATGGGAAATGCGAAATGAGGCGGAGCTGGCGGTGGGAAATTAGCAGCGACGCTCATCAGCCATCGCCGAGCTGTTGGGTGTGTTTAAGCCATAAATTTATTAACTTTGTGTCACATGTATGGTCACTCCGACAGCCGCCAACACCGCAAAGGGCCTTAAGTACATGCCGAAGGACGTCTGAGAGGAAGAGCCGATGGAGGAGCAGAGGGGCTCCTTTAAAAAGTACTTTAAAATTCGCTGACCGAAGCCTAATTGATGTTAAAGCATTTATCTGAGCCAAGGAATAGAGCTGGGCATGGCTAGGGCACACAAGCTAATACTATTCTGCCGTTTGAAAGTTCTTAAAGTTTTTTTTTTAATATTTATAAACATTAATTAAGAAAGACAGAGAAAAAATATTCAGCAAATATTAATCCATTTCCGTGTCTTTGTAAGAAATTGTATACAAGTAATCACAAAGTAAGGGCAATATTGCAATTTTTGTTATCAATCGAAAATCGATTTACGGTGACTTAGGTCTAACTCGGGATTACCAATTATCGCTATGGATATGTAATCAGTTTAAAAGGCGCCAAAAAGTAGCCTTTAATACATTTAACCATTTCCTTTTCCGTTAAGCTAACATATTGTAGCATACTTTTGGACAGAATTTCCCTAGGATTCAATTAGTTTTTGCTCCCAAGAAGTGCTTACACTCATAAAAATATTCTTCTACATTTTAAAACAGAGACTAAATTTTATAAATATAAAAACCAGGCACCATCAATTTAATGAAGCTTTCTAAAATTAATACCGTTCAAATATAAAATAAAACACAATAGCCTCATTTTGGATACCCCAGTTCAAGACCACGGTTCAAGACTTCACTAATCGAGGCGAGTCTGAGTGCAAGTGCGAGCAAGATGGAGATAGAAGGCTTAAATTTAATTGATTTAGAACTCCTATGTTTTTCATCCGATTGTACTTAAATTTTCAGAGTACGTCGTTGTTTAAATACAATTGCTGTGCTCTACGTTTTCCATGAACTTTCGCATAAATAAAGTTATTAAAATGAAGAGAAATTATACCTACATATGTACATAGGTAGAAATTAAAAATAAAAAATTAATAAAAGATTCAAGTGTATGAATATTTAAATATATTATTGTGCCTTGTAATTTTTTTAAGAGCGTGCTGTGTACTCAAGGACAAATACAAATATGTACATAAATATTTACAAATATATAAATATTTATATAATTAATGTATGCTTGTTTGTTTACATTTAATATATTATATATTCCCTTATCCTTTATTATCTTCTTCCTTATGCTAACGGCGATAGAGTCTAAAGTTTTTTTTGCGGCTCTTCTTCCTTTTCGCAGAACGAAAAAGTGTCGCACTGCGCAATAGATATTTCTAGTTATTTGTGTGTCATAGTGTTACGAATAGTGCCGCAAAGTTTTGATAAACTAAAATATTTATAAGGTATTGTTTTGCTGTTTTTCAGGACGAAGGCAATATGGCTCAAGGTTCAATAACAGGCGGGTTAACGGAAGCAAATTATTGTAGAATGTAAAGAAATTAAAGAAAATAAGTAAAAATAAAAGTAAATAAAAAAAATAAATAAAGAAGAAATAGACTCTAATTGTAGGACTTAATTATGGGTCTTTTCCTATGATTTTAATATAAATTTTTCAAAAAGTAAATAAGCTCCCATTTTGTAAATCATTTTGAAACTTTTAGGAACTGCACATGTGTATGTAGATATTCAGGTATTTGCCCTTCATGACATCTCAGCCCCTCGGATTAGGCGAGCAATTCCGAGGCCTAAGTCCGAGCATATTTAAAGTAACTCCCAAATCCAGGTCTGGCTCATTTGTCAAGTTGGCTTAGCCGGCGGGCTTAGTCGAACTTTTGGGTGGACTTTGCTTTTGGGAAGGAACACCATTAGGCGTGGGAGGCACACACCCTAGATCATTAATTTCCCCCATGTAGTTCCCGTGTTTCACCTGTTGTTGTTTTCTGTGTACACGCGCGGGTTCCGTTCGATCGGAGTTATCGGCGCCGCCAACCAACAGATGAGCCAGTTCCCACCATTTCGGCGTGGCCATAAACGCGATAAGCCCACTGTTTTTTTAATCACAAACATCCACAGAGATCGGACTTACATTTACGTTGCAACTGTTGGAGGAGTAAGTAGGACGCTAAGCTTCAAGCTTCCAAAAACATGGCGCACTCAAAAAAAAAAAGGAAAAGAAAACCAACGGACGCGACGCGGATTCTAAATCGAATTCGACGCTTTTGAATTTAACGGTTCTGCCAACTGTGAACTGAGTACTACGGAGTCTATCTCCCTCTTCCGCTTGCTACTGTCGTCCCGCTCTAGCTAAGGAGGCTAAGGAGGCTACCAACAGCACGCAGTCTCGCGACCAACTGAAGCCCGATGAACGCAGGCAGAGCCATTTAAGCAGCAGCAAGTCCCGTTGTGCTGGCCAAAGGACGCAGTAAGCCGGCAGCACTTAGTAATGGCTAAGGAACAGCTGTTGGAAAGCTCAGTAAATAGCTTTTGGCGAGGGCAAAGCTCTCGTCGCAGTCAGTGGAGTTGGCAATGCTGGCCCAGAGAGAGAGAGCGAGAGAGAGCTTGCGCTCGATTCTGTTTACGTACGCGCGTGGGAGGCAGAGACGGCGTAACTTTGACAGTTGGCCGCTCGCCAGGGATGGCAAAAAGCGACAGTTGAGACTCCGTTTCGAATCGGGGATACTGTGCAGGGGAAAATATATTACTTTTAAAGGATTCAAGCCCTTTAAACATTAAAAAATCAAATTAGGCAGCTCAGCTTGATCTTTGGCTAACCATGACCACAGCCTCAACGGTGACCCAGACCTGAAATTCGATAAAACCGCCCCGCCTCCGTTCAAACTAAATTTATTGCAGATCAAAGTTATGGCTTTACACCCGGTTGTCCGGCCACACAATGCCCTCGATGTAGCTGAGGAAGGAGGAGACGCGCGTGTAGAGGCCCGGCGTTTTGGTGGCGCACCCAAAGCCCGAGGAGATGACGCCCAGGATCGTGTAGATGCCATCCTCGATGTTCACCTCCCGGATGAGCGGCCCGCCGGAGTCGCCCTGGCAGGCGTCCTTCTTCTGCTTCGAGTCCGCCGCGCACAGCAGGGAGTCGATGACGCCCCTTTTGAGGGCACGGATGGTGCTGGGTTGCTCCGCAAAGGAGGCGTTGCACTTGTCCACCGGCACCAGGTCGAGGCCAGCGCGGAGGAGGATTTTCGAGCGGGCGCGATCTGTGAAGGAGGAGGGTTTGGATTGCATATATATCGTAGATATCGTAGATATCAATTACTTACTGGTCACGTTTAGGACCCCCCAGCCGGCCACGAAGATCTTGGAGTCCAGCGGCGGTTCGGCTGTGTCCGTGTGGAGGCAGGCGGGCCGAATGTTCTCCGTCTCCCGCGCCTCCTCGGCCAGCTCCAGTATGGCAATGTCGTTGTACTTGCTGCTGCTCACATAGTCCGGATGGATCTTGAGGCTGGCCTGGAGGATAGGTTTTAAAGGAGAGCCATGGCTAGAAATTCGACTCAAATCCTTACCACATTGATGTCCTGGTAGTCCTTGTCGGGCTTCTCGATGTTCACCGCTCCCAGGCGGACAAAGGACGGCGTGTTGCTGTCATCGTTGACACAGTGGGCGGCGGTCAGGACGTAGCGGCTGGCGATGAGCGATCCGCCGCAGCGGAAGTCCACGTTGCCGAAGTTGTTGTAGGCAATGGCCGCCATGTGCGGATAGACGCCCAGCTCCACGGGCACACCGCCCAGGATGTGCAGCGATATGGGCCTGTTCCGGTCCTGCGACCTGAGCTTTGTGCAGGCTGGAAGGAGGAACTGGGTTATTCTCAGGTTTTTAAGTAGGAAATGCACATCTTGGGTTCATCGCCTTGACCCCCCATGCATGTGCTTCACTTTCAGTAAAAACCCAAGCCGGGCTGGAGATAGAGGAAAGAGGGGATTCACCTGCCACCGCCGGCCGCTCGGCGTTGTCGGGAACATTCACTCGCGAGGTGGGGCTGACCGGGTTGACTGGACTCACCGTCGTCGGCGTCGTACTGCGAATAGAGAGAGAGAGAGAGAGAGGGAATGGTTAGCCGGGGGTCACGATGGGCTGCGCCTGAGACAGAGACTGCATGCGGCTCCCTGGCTGAGGCCAACTGATGTCCATGCCGTAATCAAGCTCTGACCAACCGCGGATTGGGCGGACTTGGAGTCGGACTAGGCCTAGGACTCGGACTCGGCCTCGGACTCGTGAAGGAGTCCTCATCTGCCTCCAGATCGTTGCTGGGCTCCCTCCAGGGCTGCGGTTCCTGCCTGTCCTGTCCTCGAAAGCGAAAGGGCTCGAAGGGGTTGCTCACTGTCGCCGGCACGGGTGAGGGTGCGGGAGTGGGCACGGGCACCTCCCTGGCAGGCTCTATCTGCATTCCCTGCTGGCGGAGGCGGTCGTTGACCAGATGGATAAGACTCTGGTCCCTGGGATTCGGTTGGTGCCTGGAGCGGTGCGTGGTCATTGGCCGGTTGACCAGCACCCGAGGCTCGGAGTTGGTCCAGCCCCAGGGCTCCACAATCCAGGATCTCACCGTGGTCGTAGTGGGAGGAGCTATGCCCCAGGGACCTACGCTTTGGGTGGGCATCTTCAGGGACTCGTGGGTCTTCGGGGGCTTCACGGTGGTGGTGCTGAGCAGCGCGTTAAAGTCGAAGAAGTCCAGGTTCTCGTCCAGGCGAGGTTCCCGTTCCCTCTCCCTGCTGCGCTCGGAGCTCGTAGACAGGGACGGAGGCGTAGAGGGAGTCGGAGGCGTAGAGGGAGTCGGAGACGTAGCCGGAACTGGAGACGGGGACGTAGCCGGAGCTGGAGCTTGACTGTTGGGGTAAAAGGAGTTAATCCTGGACCTGACAGGAGGCATGCAACATCGGCGGGCACAAAGCGGGACGCACACACACAGAGACAACGAACGAAGAACAAGAAGCCAAGAAACATGGACCGGGGAGAACGAGCTTACACAGTGGAACAGCAGGGGACAAGGGGGCAGCAAATGTTCTCCTCGAGCAGCCCATAGCCACAGCTGGGCACCTGGCTGGGCTTGAGGGTGCCCGTCCTGAGGTAGCCCTCGATGGTGTTGCAGGCGGAGGAGCCGCTGCAAATGCCAGGCAGATACCCCAACAGCTTGCAGTCGTCGCCCTCTGCAACGAGAGAGTCAGAGAGAAGGTAGTGGAGATTCGGGACAACTTACCATCCGCGGCCACTGGCCGGGAGCAGCCGGCGAGCAGCAGGAGACCAAGGAGGAGCCACCACCTCCTCGCCGAGGGCATCTTCTGTGATCTGGAATTCGAAGGGGAAATAAGGGGAAATAATTCTCCATAAATAATATTTATATTTATTTATATTTATTTATATTTATTTATATTTATTTATATTCATTTATATTTATTTATATTTATTTATATTTATTTATATTTATTTATATTTATTTATATTTATTAATATTTATTTATATTTATTTATATTTATTTATGTTTATTTATATTTATTTATATTTATTTATATTTATTTATATTTATTTATATTTATTTATATTTACAGGCAGAAATATTGAGAACGTATTTTTCCAAGCAAATTTCTTCTAGAAGAGGCATTCTTGAAATCAAGATTGTTCTCGATATTTTTTTTTTTAGAAAATCTTAAAGTCGAGAACAAGTTACTTTTAATTTTTAGCTTAAAGAGGAAGGATCTGAGCGGGGAATGAGAGAAAAATTGGGCGATCTCCGCTGTTTTGGTACACTGGAAAGTTATTTTTAGATCTTGCCTTCTTTAATTTGCCTGAGTGGAGCATTTGGTAGAGTGCTGGACTGGAGTGCTGACTGTTCGGGGTTCGAGTCAGAGCTGAGTCGTAAAAATAGCGTTTTAAAAATGTGTGAGTATGTCTAATAGAATTTATAAATAATAAATTACAGAAGAAATTTAGAATTAAGTCTGTGTTTCTTAAGCTCAAAAAATAGCTCAAATCCAAGTAAATTTTGGTTTTTATCGCAAACAATTCGCTCTTGAAAACGAGAAGACTTCTGCTTAAATCAAGAATACTCATTCTCCAAAAACCGTTCTCAATATGAGAATTATTCTTTCAGTTTCTGTTATTTTTGTTCTTGGCCTGCTTTTGAGCAGAAAAATATCAATACCGAGAACGTTGAGAATGGTTTTTTCCCTCAGTATACTTATTTTGTTGTTGATTACAGTAAACCTGTCATTGACCCACTTATTTTTTATTGTTTTCGACAGAGACACAAAGAGGCAGATTTCAGGGACTTTAGCCCAGCTCTTAACAGTCTTCTTGATGAAGATTTCTCTCTTACTCTCTCACTAATTTCTCCAGCGACAGATGAATCACTCGGGGCATCCCGTTTAGAGCTTATTAGCTGAGATTCTCTGAGAGAAGCAAATCTTCTGTTCCTTTTATTGAAGTCCAGGGTGTTCTAGACTTTTTTTTTGAAGTTAAACAAAATGTAATTGAAGACAAAGTTGCACTTCATGGAGCTTGCATTTTTTATTAACCATAATTCTGAATAAGTATTATTACTTTTCGCCTGATTTATGGCTTAAAAAAAAGCAAGCAATCAGTGCTTGTTGATGGAAACTCGTAATAGTTGCCAATAATTTAGGTTTCGCATCTCATTTTCAAGATCGCGCTAATAACGCAGCTTCCGGTCTTCCGGGCTAGTTGCTGGCAATTTTTCAACTTGTAAACAACCCAACGGAAGTGGGCAAGCCTGTGGCATGCAATTCTAACTGAAACCTCCTCCTCCGTGACTCTCCATTGTCCATTATCCCCGCCTTATCGAGCACGCACCTTTGACACGACCTTTTTTCGGTCTCTGATAACGGGGATGTTTATATTGAGTGCGTCGGGCACTGGTAATGGAATACACAGACGGCACAACACACAACACAACAAAGCAAACAAAATAAAAATAAATTAAAAAAAAAAGAATAAAAAGCGCACGAGAGAGGTCTGAAAACCGGTGGCTATCGCTTGGTCCAAAAGCGAGACACAAACACAGATCGAATCGCGGACGGGCTGGCTCTGGCTCTGACCACTCGGCAACGCATCGCCCCAGCAACTGAGGCCGAGCTTGGGGCCGGAGCAAGAAGCGCCGCCGCCGGGTCCGGCAGAGCTGATATCAGCACCCAGAGGCAGCCGCTCCTCTCTGATCCTCTCTCTGTCCCGTCGAGCGAACCGGTTTGCCAAGCTGCTTCCCTTCCAGCAGAATCGTAGAATCGCAGAAGCGCAGAAGCGGAGAATCGGAGAACGAAAAGCAAAGTCAGCCTGCAATTAGCGAGTTCTTCAGTGGATGGGAGGGGCTTCGGACTACAGGATACCTATTAGTTGAGCCTGGATGGGCACTTTAAGCTCCCAGTTAATAGGGCTCCCTTACTCTTATTTGCTGCCCATTGATGACTTAAAGTAACGAATTTTATTTCAATTTCATCGATTTGATTGCTGAGAAATCACAGATTTGTATGCCAATTTTTTTGGAGAGAGGTTCCCGAAGTTCTCAGGCGTTACAGCTGGCTATCGGGCCACACAATCCTTTCGATAAAGTCCAGGAAGGAGGCCACGCGCGTGTACAGGCCCGGCGTCTTGGTGGCACAGCCAAAGCCCGAGTTGATAATCCCCAGAATCGTGTAGACGCCGTCCTCGATGTTCACCTCCCGGATGAGCGGCCCGCCGGAATCGCCGTGGCAGGCGTCCTTCTTCTGCTTCGAGTCCGCCGCGCACAGCAGCGAGTCGATGACGCCCTCCTTCAGGTTCCTCACCGAGCCGGGCTGCTCCGAGTAGGAGATATTGCACTGGGGCAGGGGAACCAGCTCCAGGGCAGCACGCAGCAGGATCTTCGAGACGGCCCGAGCTGTGGGCATAAGATAGAGATCAGAGGGATGCTGGAATAGAAGTAGAACACTCCCACTCACTGGTCACATTGAGAACGCCCCAGCCGGCGGCAAAGAGCTTGGAGTCCACGGGCGGATCCCTGGGATCGGTGTGCAGGCAGGCGGGACGAATGTTGTCCGTCTCGGTGATCTCGTTGGCCAGCTCCAGGATGGCCACATCGTTGTACTTGATGCTGGCCACATAGTTGGGATGGATGGTGACATTGCGCTAAGGGGGGAATCCCAGTACCCAATGAGTGTTATTCCAATAAAAAAAAGACATAACTCCCTACCACATTGACATCCTTGTAGTTCTTGTCGGGCACCTCCACGTTCACCGCTCCCAGGCGAACAAAGGCCGGCTTCAGGCTGTCCTTGTAGACGCAGTGGGCTGCGGTCAGGACAAACCTCCTGGATATGAGGGATCCACCGCAGCGGAACTCGAAGCGACCGAAGGTCGCAAAGGCAATGGCCGCCATGTGGGGATAGACGCCGGGATCCACGGGCAAGCCGCCCACAATGTGGATGACGAGGCGGTTGTTGTTCATGTTCCTCTGACGGTGCTCCTCCTGCATCCTCTTGCAGGCTGTGGAAAATATTGGAAAAATATTATTAAAATATGGAGGAAGCCTCGAAGGGTTTGGGATCTTACCCGCCACTGCTGGTCGGTCCGTGGCCTCAGCCGATGACTCACCAACTCGTCCCTCAATGGGACCCCCAGGAGTTGGCCTCCTCGTCGTAGTGCTGGTGGTGGTGGTGGCGACAGTGCTGGGAGTACAGATCAGGGATAAGTAAGGGCTATAATCCCGGAGGATGTATGTTTACCCATTTTCACAGCAGGGCCTGGTCGGGCAGCAGATGATCTCGCCCCAAGGGTTCAGGCCACAGGTGGGCACTTCGGTGAGGTTGAGGGCGCCCGACTTGAGGTAGCCATCGATCAGGGGCTCGCAGTCATCGATGGTGCGGCAGGTGCCGGGTATGCTCGGGGTCACATCACAGGCATCGCCCACTGCAAGGATCAAGGGGAAACTGAAGGTAAAGAAGCTCATGGGATAGGGCATGACCTACCACTTCCGTCACCCTGAACGGAGCAGGCGACGATGAGCAGGACGAGTAGCAGCATCATCCTGAACCTGCTGTAAGTAACACCTAAGAATCAGTGATCAGCGATAAGTATATATTCTGTTTGAAGAGTGAACAAGGTTTAGTAATACTCAACGGAATCACAATGAGTCCAAGTGTCTGTTGATTATAATAAAGCCTGCCATTGACCGACTTTTCATTATGTGCTACTGATACTATAAAGTCATTCAACTATACGCTACGCCCAGAGATATTGACAACGATTTTTTCAAGAATATTTCTTCTCACTTTATCTCGAAGAGGTATTTGTGAAATCGAGACTGTTATCGATTTTCTTGAAGTCTTGAAGTCGAGAAGAAGTTACTCCCAATTCTAAGCCTTTAGAGGATGAGAGAGAGAGAGAGAGAGAGAAAATGTGAGCGACCTCCGCTCTCTTGGTACTCTTTAGATTTGGTCTTCTTTGATTTGCCTGAGTGGAGCATAGGGTAGAGTGCTGGACTGAAGTGCTGACTGGGGTTCGAGGGCGAGAAAAGCCGTAAAAATTTTAAAAATGTTTTAAACATTTTTTTAATAGAAGTTATATAATTTATATAATATAGAATTTATATAATAAGTAATTATATAATAAGATAAATACATTTTTACGTTACATATTAAATGTAATATATTAAATTACAGAAGAAATGTAAAATTAAGTCTGTGTTTCCTAAGCTCAGAAAATAGTATGACCTTAATTCAAGTAAATGTGTAGTTTTATCGAAAACGAATCATTCTTGAAAACCAGAAGCCTTGTTCTTAAATTAATAACACTCATTCTCAGAAAACCGTACTCAATATGAGAATTCTTCTTTTGTTTCTGGTACATTTGGTCTTGGTCTTATACTTTTAAGTTTTCACTTTTATCGAGAACAATTCGTTCTTGAAAACCAAAAGACTTGTTCTTAAATTAATAACACTCATTCTCAGAAAACCGTACTCAATTTAAGAATTATTTTTCTGTCGTTTCTGGTATTTGCGTTCTTGACCTGCTTTTAAGAAGAAAAATACCAATATCAAGAAAATGGAGAGCGGTGTTTTCCTTCAGTGTACAGGAAGCGCTATGATTGGGCTTCTTGAAGTTGTGGTATTCCGGAATTTCACCATCTTGCGGAGGACAGTGTACTCTGTCAGGCAGGTCGTATAGAGTGATTCACCTATTTATTATTTCTTATTGGCGCCTGTAATCTTGGCTCCTCTGTCACTCATCGCTGATATCTCAAGCCCCCACCGAACCCGCAATAATTTCTGCTTGACAAAACGCTCACTCGCTGATCCCGATAAGGGGGCCACTACCACCTTGTTCTACACTCGGAGAGGTCTGTTTCCAAAGGGGTTTCGAGTTGTACCTAGATCCCAGGTTCCAGGTTCCAGGTTCCAGGTCCTTGTGGCTGTTATCGGAGGCACCTTTGACACAGCAACCCCTAGTTTCTCAGGCAGCCCCTGATAACGGATGACGATTGAGTTGGATTCTGAGTTATAAATAAACAAGCTGAAAACCGGTGCCAATGGCGGATCTGGCGGATCTGGACGCTTTGGGGCACTAATCGCGGCTCGAATCTGACCGCTCAGTAAGGCATCGCCGGAGCAACTGAGACGGAGACCGGAGACTGAGACGGCCACGAGTCCGATAGATTATCATGAACGCTGTTCCCGGGAGAGCCGGACCGGTTTCCAGAGCTAGAACCCAACCGACTCGATTCGAACAGAAGCTGCTGCGATTATTGACAATGTCATAAGCAATTTCTCAGCCAAGTGGAATTCATTATGCTACGTTCTGGCTCGCATAAAGCGGAATTAAGACCCAAATAAAAATACTTTAAAAAAGACTGAGGCTAAGGAAAACCAAGAGCCATGACTCAGTCAGGGAAATACACAAAATCCACCGCAAAAGCGGGACTCCGAGTGCGGATGTGTTACCTAAGGGGCTGTGGAAGTGGAATTACAAGTGCTTAATTTATGCGCGAATATCGTGAGATGCGCATAAATTCGCCAGATAAATATATATATTTATTTCCGAGGCTAAAAATAAATAAAATAAAAGGAAGGGCTGATTTGTAAAGCTTAAAGTTTATCTCAGAGCACAATTTCATTAATTTAAGACGTAACATACATTGAGGTTGACAGTATTTTGGCATACAATTGGTATTTGGGCCTGGCTCTCGAGAAGAAGTACAGTCACACGGCACAGGGCCAGTGTGGACATGCTGCTGCTGCTCTTTGCCAGTGTGACCCTGCTACTACTCCTCTTCCTTCTCTAAACTTAACTTAAACTAACTTAAGCTAGATGACTATAGGTAAGCGAGGATGGCTAAACCTTCCTAGACACTAATCCCTCTGCTCCTGCTCCACGAACCGCCTGAACTGCGAACTCAGCAGACTGGTGAAGTACATCATCCGGCTGTCGCAGTCGGCGCCCGTGGGCGTGGCAATGCCCAGAACACAGCGACTGCCACTGGGTCGGATCAGGTGGAGAACACTGCCCACCGCGGAGGGACACGGAGCGCAGGTGCTGTCGCTGGAGAAGCGCTGCAGGGCCAGCTCACCGCCCTCCGGAGCCACGCAGAGGTGTGAGCTGCCCAGCTCCTTGACGCCGCCATAGTTGGGCAGATCCCCGCAGGCCCAGTTGGGGCGCAGCTGCATGGGCAGCTCGTACAGCGGGCAGTCGGTGGCTGCAAGAGATACGGGGGTCAGGTCAAGAGGTGTCTCAAAGGAGTAGCTATGCCGGACTTACCTTCGCCCTTGCCCCAGGCCACGGCCACCAGGCTGCCGCTCACCTGGAGCCGCGTCAGCTCGAACTGACTGCAAATGGGAGCCAGGCTCACATTGGCCGAGCTCTCCCGGCCCAGGCGCAGGGGCTCCTGCAGCCGGATGAGGGCCAGATCCTTTTGGAACTGAGCCAGGCGCTGGAAGGGAGAGAACTTATTTTAAAAGAAATCTCGAAGGGAGCTCACAGTGCAGACTCACCACAATGTCCGCCAGGTAATCCTCATCGTCATCCACATCCCTCATGTCCGCCACCCCAAAGACGGCATGGCTGGGCCTCTGGCAGCCGGCGGCGCTGAGGAGGAGCTGCGGGGTCAGCACCAGGGCGGCGCAGTGATGCAGGTGCCCGTCGAAGGCGGCATTCGGATGGGCCAAGGCGGCCAGGTGACGGTACTGAGGCAGCAGTGCGTCTGCCCGGGCTATGGCCGCCGCCTCCAGGGGATCCGGCTGTGACCTGGAAGTCGGCGAGTCACCAGGCAGTCCCACCCTGTTCTCGGTTTGGACGCGCGGCTCCAGCGGCAGGTTGGGCGGACAGCAGATGACCTCCTCGTGCGTGCCATCGCGGCAGGTCGTCACATCCTCGTCCCTCAGGCGGCCCTGCGAGAGGAGCGTGTCCAGGCTGGGGCAGGCGGAGACCACGCGGCACTGGCCCTCGTACAGCGGAGCTATGCAGCTGGCGCCCTCGGAGGTGTCCCGGAAGGTGATGCTGTCGCGCGTCGGCCGCTGCGGAATGGGTTGGACGTGGGAGCCCTCGACGTACTCGCGGTCCGTCTGAAAGATGGACATCCAATCGTCGTCGACTGAAGGCGGAGGAGTGGTAGTCGTGGTTGTTGTGGTGGTGGTGGTGGTGGTAGTTGTGGTTGTGGTGCTGGTTGTGGTGGCTGGTTCCAAGGTACCCACGCGCACGGGAATGGACCCACTGGTGGCATCCTCCACGGGACAGCAGATCTTCTCGCTGCGACTGGTGTAGCCGCAGTTCATCACGGTCTGGATGGTGAGCCTGCCCTCTCGGAGATGCGAGGACAGGGTCTCGCAATCCTCCAGAGCCTGGCAGCGACTGCGGTAGCTAGTGGGACAGGGATCGCCCACTGGAAAAAGAGGTTTCGATAATGGCAATGGTTAATATTACAAATATTAGTTAAGTAAAAAAAATAAAAAATTTTTATTAAAAAATATATATAAAAAAATTTAACTATGATAAATTATAAATTATTAAACATCTAAAAACTAATATAAATATAAACCTATTCGAACTTCTGGGATATATATTGATACATAGATCGAGTAAAGTTAATTCTTTACTTGAGTAATAATATTAATACTTATTAATACTAATTCCTGGGACTCCAAGCTTTAAATTATTATATATTTTCTTTAAAATAAGTACTATATATTCCAGATAAACTAATATACAGAATGAGAGAGAGAGTGACTTGAATTAATCAATTAAATAATTGTTAATACCTTAAATACTTTACTAGAGTAATAATTTTAATACTAATTAATACTAATACCTAAAACTCAAAGCTTTAAATTATTATATATTTTCTAAAAACAAACGATTTAAAATACTAAATATTAAAGATAAACTAATATACAGAATGAGAGAGAGTGAGTGACTGGGGAATAAATCAATTAAATAAATGTTAATACTTTAAATACTTTACTTGAGTAATAATTTTAATACTAATTAATACCAATACCTAAAACTCCAAGCTTTAAAATACTAAATATTCCAGATAAACTAATATACAGAATGATAGAGAGAGTGACTTGGGAATTAATCAATTAAATTAATGTTAATACTTTAAATACTTTACTTAAGTAATAATTTTAATACTAATTCATTTTAATACCTAAAACTCCAAGCTTTAAAATATTATATATTTTCTTAAAGAACGCTTATACTAAAATACTAAATATTCCAGATAAACTAATATACAGAATGAGAGAGAGTGACTTGGGTATCAATCAATTAAATAAATGTTTACAATGATTAATCGGAAATCGTTTCATTAGCAGACTTTACTTGTAATATATATAATTATAACACTGGGCGTTATGACATGGGCCCATAATTCATATATATTTATATATCAAAGAAGGCCCAAAGCTAGGGGAAATTATTTATTATTTATACTGACTGAGGGCACTAGGAATCAATGAGCCAAGCTTCCTCCCTCTATATAGCTTACGCACCCTCCAGACTGTAGTATCCCCGGCACAGGCCCAGACAGAGGCTGGACAAGATCAGGGCTGATGCGAAGCCCGAATCGCCGCGTCGTAACATGGCTCGTGGCGATCACTACTCTCGTAGCTGCTCTTACTATTGCCTCACTATCGTTTATTTATTTATTTTAATTTTTCCGCTTTTTTCTTTGTTCGCTCCAAGTTGCCCCTTCTCCGGTGGTGACCGATCGACGGCGCTGCTGGCGATCAACTGACAGCCGGAATCGGCGACGACTCTCAGAGCTAGCGATCCGGAGCTGGAAGCTGCTGCCTCTGCTGTTCTCCCTCCAACTGGTTCGGCACAGAGAGCGAGCGAGCTTCGAGCGGAGCAGAGCAGATGTCAGAACGCGGAAAGCATAACCGAGGTTCCACACATGGCTGAGTCGCCTCAGATCGCTGGAGTTAGTCACTGGTCGTCGGCGAGGGCTTGGGAGAAAAAAAAGGCCCAAGCAGGGAGAGTGTGCTCGGAGTGAGCGTAACCCTCAGAGGTCAAACATTTACCGGGGGGTCAAGTCACTCTACTCTCTACTACCAGTGGTTTTGGAGATATATATTTATTACAAGTTGGCTCAAAGCGCAATTACATTGGCATCTCGCCTACTGAAACTAAAGAAAAGTACAGTCACCTTCCTTTTTTTTTTTTTGGGATTACCAGTGTGGCCAACATATTTTAATTATACCAATGTGACCATTCTTTTTAGGTTTAAAGCTGTCCTAACCTACCCTTACCTAGCCTTATAATGTTTATGAGAGCTACTAAAGCTGTAGATCCTCTGTTCCTGCCTGGAAGCTATTCCCAATCAATACAATGTAAAAAATTATACAAATATTTTGTAGTGTGACTATGCTTTGTTAGCTTAAAGCTGTCCTAACCCAACTTTATGATGTTTATAATGACTACTAATGCTGCTGATAATCCGATCTTGCCTGGAACTGGCGAAACTATATTACAAATTTAACATCTTATTACCGATATAAATATTTAGAGGATCCCATATTTATTTTAAGTAGGCTGAGAGATCACGTACATTGGCATCTCCTGAAGACTCTGAAGGAAAGTACAGTCACATATTTATTTTTTATTGATCTCCAGTGTGCCCAGCCTCTTGTAATTACACCAGTGTGACCACTCTTTTTAGGTTTAAAACTATCCTAACCCAACTTTATGATGTTTACGATGACTACTGATGCTGCTGATCCTTTGATACCGCCAGGAAATTATATAAAATATTGATAATTTTACAAACGATTTTAATATTCAGAATATCCTTTATTTAGTCGAAAGTTTGTCCAGCACCAAGCTGGTGTAGTACAGCCTTGGCCCGGAGATGTGGCAATTGCTGGCTGTGGACATGGCCACGGCGGCCGCACAGAGGCCTCCGTCCGGCAGAACTGCATGGAGCACACTGGCCGCCGGGCAACGCCCTCGGAGGACTTAAGTTCTTTAAGTTAAGAAAGTTAAAAGAAGGTGAAAGAAATTAGAAGCAATTGAATGGAATTGGAAGGAATTAAAAAAAAAGGGAAAGACATCAAAAGAGATTAAAAGAAATTAAAGCAAGAGTTTAAGGAAATTATAAGAAAAAATTAAAGATTGAAAAACCTTGAAAAGCAAGAGTTTAAGGAAATATTAAAAAAAAATAAAGAAATTTAAAAATATTGAAAGAAATTGAGAATAGTTTAAAGAAGTTTAATAAAATTGTAAAAAAAAATTGAAAGAAATTGAAAGAAATTTTAAAGAAATTAAAAGAATGCTTACATAAGCGATCTCTTATTTGATAATTTCTCAGTAAGTAAATCTTGGTTTATGAAATCATTTTATGATTTAAATTTATAAATTTCAATATAAAATTGAAAGAATTGAAAAAAATAGAAGGATATTAATAGGAATTAAACGAAATCGAAAGTGATTGAAAGAAATTGAAAAATATTGAAAGAAATTTCAAGAAGTTGAACGAAGTTAAAAAGAAATTAAAAAGATATTTAAAGAAATTTAAATAAATTAAATGAAACGAAAAAAAAAACAATTCAAGGAATTGAAAGAAATTAAAAGAGATTGAAGGAAATCGAAAGAATGTTCTCCATTAACTTCTTTAATTCTTTAATTGAAAAGACATAATCGAACATGTAAAGATATACATCAGCAGAAAACACAATTAAGAACCCAGTTCTTTGATCCTCAGTTGGCAATCCAACTCCAGAGCGTTATCTGGCCCATCACCTGGGGTCCGAGCATTCTTCCAATTAGCCAGGAACGAGGATGACGCAGTTGGCCAGGCCGGAGAAACCAGACGAGCTCGATAAGATCCCCCCCAGGCCCCAGACCCCAGACCCCACCTCAGCCAGCATATATTTCTGTTTACTTTCTTTCTCGGTTAGATAAGCGAAACAATTTTTGTGGATTTGCACAGGAATCTGTTGTTTTTCTTTCTTTTCTTTTGATTCATTTATAGGTGTAGGTCTAAGGCTAATAATACTCTCGAGGATTGGGATTGGGAACAGGGGCGACGGGCCATGATCACAGTTGGGTGTTCCAAGCGAAACTTTATTTGCGGCTGAAAGTTCTAGGAGAAGATCAAGAGGAGCGAGGAGCTGGGCTGGGAGCTGGGGATTGGCTAGTAACCGTAGATGAAGGTCTCGTAGACGAAGCTGCGCGTCAGATTGGAGGTGAGCAGGATCTCCACGTTGGTCTGGCCGATGCCGCCCTTGGTCAGGTAGCCGCCGGCATCGTCCGCCGTCATGTCCACATACACCTCGATACAGGTGAGCGTGACGCCGGTGCTGGCTCCGGCCGGATAGCTCATCATCACCTCGATGTCATTGGCGCTGGCGAAGCTCTCGTCGTCGTAGTGGTTCACGATCAGTCGGTCGCCTGTGGGTGATAGATACCCAATGGTGAGTCGGGACTCCTCCGGGACTCCAGTGGCTGCTTACCCGGTGCTCGCTTCCCCGACGAGAAGACAACATTGCCCTTGGAGTGCTTCACCTTGTCCATCTCCTGCAGCTTTGCATCCGGATTGAGGCTGGTGTAGCGCGTGTCATCCGTCACCGGGGTGATGTCCGTGTAGTAGAGATCGCTGGCCCGGGCGTGGGGCAGTCCCGAAACAGAGGCCAATGCGATGCCCAGCACCAGGCAGATCACAAGCAGCATTCTCGGCAGAAACACAAATTTGGAAACAAAAACACACAGAGATCACCAGAAAAAAATAATGGAGTAGAAAACCCGGAATCCAGTGCTCTTTGCGGTCGCTTTACGGATTTTGGCTTGTGCCGCGGGCGGTGTACCGCTTTTATACGGCCGCCTCCCTTATCGGCGGTCACTCTTCCGATAAGGCGGGCCCGGGCCCGGGCCCGACAACCTGAACGATAAGCCTCGGAATTGGCCATGTCAGTTTCGGCAGGCCGCACTTACAGACGCAGCCATTAATTGGCCATAACTCTTTGATCAGTTCCTATAAATAGCCAGGCCAGCTTGCCAGCTTGCACTAATCAACGGCGGCCATATCGTTGTTGGCGTACTCCGAATTCCCGGAGATCGTTGACTCAGAAGATACTAACCCCGATGGTCCACCACCTAGTACCTAGCCCTCGACGTCATCGTTGGGCTTCACACTTCCCGCGCTTCTCGAGGCGGAAGGCTATCCCACTTGCCTTATCACGATCAATTTCCTCGGCACAGTGGCGGTCAAAAGTACGTTACTTCCGTGCTTTTTGGATCGTTCTCGTAATCGCTATCGTAATCGCAATCGTAATCGTAATAGTTATCATAATCGTAATCGGTTCGCTAAATTTAGATGTTTCTGAAGAAATGTTCATAATATCGATGGCTTAATTTTCTATTTTTACCATTTACGGCAGTCGTATTTTGCGGTTAATTTAATTTCTCTGCCCAGCCTCTGCCGGCATAAGCACAGTTACAGAAGAAATATTCATAATATCGATGCCTAAGTTTCCCATTTCCCTAATTTCTCCGCCCAGCCTCTGCCGGCATAAGCACAATAGGCACAAAACAGAGCAGAAGAATCAATCTAGTCAAATTGTAAATTTGTGGCTAAGTAAAGATAAAGTAACGGCGATAAAATAACAAAAAATTTAAAAAATTTTGATAAATGACTGAAAATATCGAAAACTTAAGTTTATATTCGATTTTTTCATTCGATATTTTCAATCATTTAGGGTAGAAACCCACCTCGTCAAAATCTCGCGGCTAAGAAAATTTGGTGTATATCTTAGAGCTAACTTTGACAGGGACCCTCTGACTTCCTGTCAGAAAAACAGCTGTTTTGAGTGATTCAATAACCAAAGCAACCCTGTGATTGAGCCTTACAGCACTATTACGTTGCTTTACAGCAGTAATCGATAGTTAGCAGCACTATGTTATGCTTTCGCGTTCAGAAACATTTGATGAGGGCAGAAACCCAGTTTACTTGACGATAAGTTTATCTGGTGATTATCTTTTCTGGACAGATAACTAGCAGGCCCTTAAAGGCATAAATAATTGACTTAAAACTAACATTAAATTGAAAAATTAATAAATAATCATAGCTAAACTGCTAAAAGTAAATAATAATAAATGTAATAATAAAGTTCAATAAATTTGGGCAAAATGTTCAATGGAATTCGAGACTTGCTGCTTACAAAAAACCTAAAAAAAATGACATCGCTTGAATAATATTTACGGGATGAGCCAGCAAACCTATGATTCATAAGCTGGAGAAGTAGGTGAAGTTCAGTTTAGGCGCTCACTGTGGGATCGCTCTCGGCCGGCGCGTGTTTTTGTTTGTTGATTCGAACTCGCTAACTGGCAATCTTAGCCTTGATATGCATATTGGCGCACAATGGCAAACAATCTAATAAGCAAATAAAGCCCTATCTACAAAGCACAATTGCCCCCGTCTACGCAGCATAACATCATGGCCAGGGGCAGGGCCAGAGGCAGGGCCAGAGGCAGGGCCAGAGGCGTTGCCGGGGCTCGGACTGACGTAGTTGAGGTAGTAATAGTTACTCAATTCCATTCAATTCAATAATTGCTAGTCTAGGAGAAAGTCCCCTCGCTGCATTCGGTTATTCCCTTGCAGCTTCGGAAGCTCTGTGAATCAATGGGGAATTCCTAGTGAAAAAACATCAGAAATGTCGGCTGAGGGTGTATTTTTAGAAGACAGCCACAGCACAGTGCGTCAGAGATTGAATTTACGGCACTGACTCCCGGTTCCGACCCGTGACGAGCTCGGAATCGGAATCCGAATCAAATGCAGGCAGAGGTGGAGTGCCGATCCCAGATTTATGGCCTTTCTGGCTTTTCGAGTGGAAGGCGCGTGAGCGACCGAAAAACAATTTGAAATTACCCGCGATTAGCCCGCGAGGATGATATATGAGACACCATTATCCCAGGTGAGGGGCTCTCCAAATATGCACAGTGAGAAAACATATAATCCCAGCACAACTAATTAATCAACAAAACCAGGTCCTTTGCTTAATTAAAGTCACAGATGTTCGTATATATTTTAGGTTTTATCAAAGGCTAAAAGGGTAGTGTAAGGCCTAATCCTTCTGGCCGTAGTACTGAGCCTGGTAGGAGAAATTCTTCGTGTTGCTGGCCTCCAGCACAATGGAGATGTAGCGCTGGCCCACGCCGCCACCGACCACGTAGGCACTGCCATCGCTGTTGTCCTGGGTGCACAGGATCTCCACGTAGGAGACAATGGCGCCGGTGCCCTTCTCCGGGTAGGTGAGCTGCAGGCTCACGTCCTGCGAGCGGGGGTACTCGAAGGTGTCGGCTCCCTGGGCCACCAGTTGGTCGCCTGAAAGTATGCAAGAGTTGGAGGGAGGTCAGTAACCCATGAGGAAGCCTACTCTCCGGCGGACACTTACCAGGAATACGGGCTCCCATGTTGTAGCGAACGATCTCGCTGCCGACGCGGGTCTGCTTCTCCAGGCGCCGCATCTCCAAGCCCGGATGCTGGGCGGCAAAGGCACGAATGTCCTTCACCACCTTGATCTGGGGGCGGGCACTGCTATCCACGGGCAGCGTTCCGGCGGCTCCTTGGGCCACAAAGCAGCCCAGCAGGGCGGCGGCTAGAAGGATCAGGCTAAGCTGGGACATCTTGCTGGAAATGTATATATTTATATCGGCAATCACGGCTGCTCGGAAGTCACGGAATGATGGCCAAGGTTTGGCTCCAACCTATTTTATACTGGCAGGGCTCTTATCTCTGGGACCCATTGCCAATTTCGAGTGGCAGGTGTGACAACGTCTAATCCAGGACAGGCAAGGGAGCCCCACCGATAGCGGGAACACCCTGCCCCGACACCTGTGCCTTCAAAATCGCGGCGCTTCGCTGTCACTTCTGGAAAGGGTAGGTACTCCCGGTTAGGGTAACAATAATAACACTGATAAGACCTCTTTCCACTTCACTCAATTAAATTGAACAATTTCGGTGTTATTGCGCTCGGGGATCTAATCATCCCGCGCCGCCCGGCGGCTGTGTCGGAAGATAACACGGCTCCCTATTCCGACCCACCTCAGGCGTCAAAACAACCAGAACCAGCCGGGGTCGGGGTCTCTTTTTTCCTCTGATCGAGATCGTTCTCGATTAACGTCGTCCCCAACAGGACTGCTGACGGACGGCTGACAGGTATTGGGAAGAGAGCTTCCCGGAATCTTATCGCCAGCGGACTTCCCAGGAACTGGGCCATTCAAGCATCGGGCCATCGAGCCCTCAACAGGTTCCTCCCCCATCGCTGCGGCAATCAATCGATATTGTTGATTCGATTAAACAATAAATTCTGAATCATTTGCTTAAATTAAGAAACACTTCAAGTTCAATGCGCTATAAGAAGTAGGGTTGCGTGACTATGACATCCCGTTTGTGAAATGCAAATTGGTTTAATGCAGAGGTGCCCACAGCTCTGACTTGCGAGTCAGTTTCTAACCAGCCTCTGCAGGCACACGCACATTATAAGTTAGTGGCTAATTCTAAACCCTTTTAGAATTAAGTAGCTATTTTTTTTAGACACAGCTGTTTTGTTTGTTATAATAGTCATCATTTGTATAAAACAGCGGTGCCCACAGCCTTGACCCGCGTGTCCTAGCCTCTGCCGTTATACGAATAGTATTTTTTTTCTAAATAGTAGTAAGTCATACCTCTTTATTATGCAATAGAAGTCACCATCTGTAAACAGCGGTGCCCACAGCCCTGACTCTTGAGTCCTGGCCTCTACCGTCACAAGAATTGTAAATTTTGCATCTAAATCTAACCAATATCAGAGTTAAATTGCTATTATTTCAGTCCTAGACCTTTTTTATGCAATAGTGGTCATCAACTTTATAAAACAGCAGTGCCCACAGCCCAGACTCTTGTGTCCTGGCCACTGCTGTTACACTAATTATTAATTTGTGTCTAAATCTGAAAACTTCCAGAGTTAAATAGTTTTTTTTTTAGTTAAAGCTCTTTTTTATGCAACACTAGTCATCATTTTTATAAAACAGCGGTGCCCACAGCCCTGACTCTCTGCCGTTACGCAAATTGTAATTTGTGTCTAAATCTTAAAACTTCCAGTGTTAGATAGTGATTTTTTTAGTCAAAGCTCTTTTTTATGCAATACTAGTCATCTTTATAAAACAGGGCTGCCCACAGCCATGACTCGCAAGTCAGTCTCTGTCCGGCCTCAGCACATCGAACATTGTAATTTTTGCTGCTAAATATAAGCACTTTTAAAATTAAGGAGCTATTTTTTAGTCATAAATGTTCTGTATGCATCATCTTAATAAAAGCAGTGGTGCCCACAGCCCTGACTTTGTGCCTCTGCCGGCCCTCCTTAGCATTTAAAGGCTATTTTCTTAGTCATAGCTCCTTTTTCTCTTATATCCCAGCCACTTTTCTCTATTTCGTACTCCTACAAACGTAATTCCTCTGTTGAAGGGCATCATTCTAAGCGATGTTTCATACAAAACCACAACCCCAAAGATGGAAATAATCAACGGCATGGGACTTTACAAGATAAAGTGTTTAGAAAACGTGTTTATTTCTATGCTATTATTCAGACTTATCGATAACTCTAGAGTTACACTTGAATGTTGTAAAATATTCTGTTCAAAAATCCAACTTCCGCAGTTGCCGGCCATAACGACTACGATTGCCTGGTACAGAGAGCGTTACGGAAAATAAGACCGAGGGTAAAAACGTAAAAAACTTGAATGTGGAAACCGAGGCGAGGCGAGGCTCGGAGACTCGCCCGGATCGGATTGGAATGTGTTGGCAGCATCGACGAAACTTAGCTAAGGTTAGTTCGGAGTTACAGGCATACAGACTAAGGTTAGTACGATTTAAGTTGGCAATCATAAAGCAAAACAAATATCATCATATTATATATCATATATCATCATCCTATTGCACTCGATTCGCAGACGACCGACTGGCTCTCGCTCTCGTTCTCGTTCTCCCTCGCATTCGCGTTCACACACTGTCTCACTCATTCGCACGAACATAACAAGGCAGGCAGGCGGTCGGCAGGGAAATCCCTTTGGAAGGCTTTCGGTTCCTTCATCTATGAGATTCACAATATCTGGAAATGTGATGTGATTTGTGTCTTGAGCCTCAAGCCAAGGACCAGCAAGCTTTACTGGTCTTTGCTTGACTCTTCGAGATACTGATAGGTTTGATCGCAGGTTCTGTTTGTGAATATTTCTTCCTTTTAAGATTTACAATCTAGACAAAGACCCGTAGTTACGAATTTGTTGTACAAAATCGGAGCTGCTAAGCTTTAATAATATCGATTCGTGACATTTAATGCCCTGTGGCTCTCGAAGGGATTTCCATGTGTCCGCCGCCGTGCCTGTGTACAGTGCGTTACAAAAAATGCTTACATGTATACATAAATCTGTACGGTTTCTTGTGTTTTTCGTTTTGTTTTGTTTCGTTTTGTTTTGTTTGCGTTACAAATCCAACAACAATTGTTTTTCTCATTTTCACTAAATTGCTTTTTGTCTAAAATATCGCCCCTTGCCCCGGCTGAAACCCTTGTGATCCATGCTTTGATCCTTCCGCTCCTCCTAGCTCCTGCTCCTGCTCCTGCTCCTGCTCCTGCTCCTCCTATTTCTCCTTCTTCTCCAGATCTTACCAGCGCGGGCGTATCTCCTTGAACCACCACTGCTGGTAGCTATCATTGACATCGCAGTGTCCCAGGGCCAGCTGCTGGGTGGCCGGATGCAGGGCCATGCACTTCTTGTGTACGCGATGCATCAGGTGCTTCGTGTGCTCGTTGTACTGCCAGGGACCGTCCACGGTGCCCAGACGGCAGACGGCCAGCTTGATGCCCTGCCGATCGGCCTCCACGCAGCGCTCGCCCACGCCCAATTGTCCGGCGGCATTCAACCTGACCAGTTGGTTATTTCCGCCGCCGTGGCAGTAGGTGAGACCCATGATGGCCGGCGGCTGGTGGCCCATGGAGTCCAGGCATCCATCCGAAGCCACCGAGCGCAGCTCGCCCCAGTGCAAATTCGCGGGCAGGCCCGGGAACTTGTCGTACACATCGTAGGCAATGTGATCCATGAACCACTGGAAGCTCTTGCAGTTCAGGCGCTTCTTCAGCGCCAGCTGCTCGCTGATGTCGCCCATGTCCAGGTAGCGGGCCAGCGGCTCGCGGGTGTAGAAGTACTCCTTGTGCGTGTCATCGAACCAGGTCTCGATCACTCGCTTGTAGTTGATCGTGATCAGCGGGCCCTTCTTCTTGCTGGCCAGCTTGCCGAAGTTGTAGGGCATGAAGCCGCGATAGACGTGGCCCACGCGCGAGCAGGGCACCCACTCGATGCTGCCGCCGCACTGCCAGATCTTGAAGCTCAGCTCGAAGTTCTCGCCGCCCCAGACCAGCAGGCCCGGATCGTAGGCGCCCAGCTCCAGGAAGTACTCCCGATTGATGGCAAACAGGCCGCCGGCGTGGGTGGGACTGCGATAGGGCTCTGAGTTGTGGGGACGGCGGCGCTGCTCCCGGCGCGGCACCTCGTTCTCCTTGTACAGCATGCCCCACTCGAAGATGCCGCGGAAGTGGTTGTCCGTCCCGTACACCGGCCTGTACTCGAAGTTCTTGTGATCGATGCCATCGATAATGGGCACGGTCATCACGGTGCGATCCCGGTAAATGGGAGCCAGCATGGGCGGCAGCCAGTTGATGTTTACCTCGCAGTGAGCGTCCAGGAAGACAATGACCTCACCTAAGGGAAGGATAATTGGGTTTTAGACGGGTTTTGAAGGGAATTGGGGTTAAAAGCAGGGCCCGAAACAGACTCTTAACGTTATGACTCAAAGCTGATGGCTTGCAAACTATACACCATCACGTTTGGGTTCTTAATCATTTGATATTGAACTTGTGGGTGATTCAAACGTGGTCTTTGAACATTTGGAATTCAAATCAACTAATCTGTAGATGCTGCATCTTTAGATGCAAAAAATAAAAGCTCTTCAAGGCACGTTCCTCGATGCCAAGATATAATGCCTCTTTCTTTAAGATTTTTCCGTAATAAATACGCACCTGTTGCCTCCATGGCTCCCCTGGAGCGCGTCCTGATGAGACCCTCGCGCTCCTTGTTCCTAATAACCTTCACCAGACCCTTGAACTGCAGCACATACTCGTCCAGCTTCGAGCGCAGATTCTCCTTGTCCGAAAAGTCATCCACCAGTATGATCTCGTGCAGCATGTGCGAGGGCGAGCGATCGATCACCGAGTGTACGGTGCGCATGAGCACGGAGAAGCCCTCGTTGTGGAAGACAATGATGACACTGGTGCGTGGCAGATCGAAGGGATAGTCCCAGTGGCGGCACTCCTCCAGCCGCGTGTCCCGCACCGAGCGGTGCATGGAGATCTCGTCGGAGCAGGCAATGTTCATGCCGTACTCCATCTCGGAGGCATCGGCCACATGTTTCTTATCCGGCGACAGGTTGTGGGCCTCGCCATTCTCCCCGGGTCCGCTACGTGGCTGCAGGTCTTTGGGCTCAAAGTTGCCAAGGCCTGAAAAGGGGGAATATTGAATGTAAAGATGAGAAACGCGAATGCAAATGCGTGTGTGCCAACCGGCGGCAATTGTTTAAATATTATGCTAGCCATTGTAAAGATAAAATAAACTTAATACGAAGCCAAAAGAATATTCAGGTTGTTAAAACATAATATTTTGCATGTTAAAATGTGTTTTTTAAGTGGATTTTGTTGAAATTAAGCCATAAATAAGCACTTCTTAAGCGAAGTTGCTGAAATCTTCAACTAAATCTCATATTTAAGAGCCTAGAAAGCGATTTATGACTCCCTAAAACTCCTTAATTATATTTTTCGACCCAGGACTCACCCTCAACCAGCTTGGGCAGCTCCTTGGGACGCCCCTCGAGCCGCCGGTGGGCAAATTTGGGGCCGCCGAAGCGCGAGTGATACGCCTCCTGAACCCTCTTGTGGTGATCACTCCAGTTGGCCAGCAGGTAAAGCAGCGGCAGCAGGACCAGCAGGCACAGGGCCATCCGGCAGATCCGGCCGCTGCGGATGTTGCTCACGCGCATCTCTGTCGCTGTCGCTCTCGATCTCTCTGTGTCTCTCCCTCTCTGGCTTCTCTTTCTTCTACGCCTCGGGTGCTCCTCTGTCTCCTTCTCCTCGTCTTAGCCGCTGCGGCTAGCCGATTCTGTTGACGTGTCTAGTGGCCAAAAAGAAGAAGAGACCAAACGAGAACAAGAACAAAAGAGGCAAGCGCTCAGCTCAAAGAATATTCGGTTCAAATGCCGCTGCGCTGCTCCGGCTCAATGTAAGTGGTGCGGGTGCGAGCGGGACGGAGCGCCAGGTGATCAAAGCGCCCGCCGATAATGACAAGTGCCGTTGCTGCTGCCGGACGGCCGGCGAAGACAATTTGTCAATATTTATATTCGCGAACCGAACGGGGGGGAGTGAGCACTGGCCCGCGCCGCTGCCACAGAACAATTGCGAGTGCAGGTTGCACGACTTTTCGCGGTGCAAACGTAAACAAAAACGGAGAAATGTTCAGCTCAGTGTGACCGCTGTGGTTTACGATAAAAAATACCATCCGGCCTGAAAATAAATACCATTAATAGCACTGCAGTTTCAAGAAATACCAGTTGTATAACAGAAATATTCCAACCGTTGAAGGCACTATCGAATGTTATCGAATGTTTCGCGTTGGCACAAAATGAAAATAGTTTTCTTAATAATTTTGTTGACTAACCAAAAACTAGATTATTTACAGCAAGTGCCTTGTATGTGTGATTCCGAAACTGGCAGTACCGGTTCTAATTATAGGGATGCTCTGTCCTACACAATAGGCACGAAACGATAACAACGCGGCGATAACAGGCAGCGCCAAATTGGAATTAATAATTCAAAAATTATAAGGGAAATGTAGGCAAAATCTGTTTTAAAATTAAAGAAAGACTATTAAAAATCCCATCAAATATAGTGTAAAATATATAAATTCCTTTATTTTTGGCTATTTTAGACTTCACAGCCTGTTATTTACATAAAAAGATTGGTTTCGAAGACACTCCTCTCTATTCGAAATACAGTTTAACAATTATATACAGGGCTTGAACACAGCCGCGCAATATACAGGAGTTTACAGCTAGGTTTAATAAATAAAATCACGATCACTGCATGGAGGCACTGGATCCATGATCCTCGATTTGGAATCCTTGGCCTAGTGCTGCATCTTGTTGGCCTTGGCGATGGTGAGCGAGCTGCCGATGCGGCGGCGATCGTAGAAGGGCTCCGGCTCCCCCAGGGCTCCGATGGCCGTCACAGCGGCGAAGCTGGAGCCGGCGGGCTCCTCGTACAGCTCGTGACCCACCTTGGCCAGGTAGGCGGAGATGTGGCTGTCCACCTCGTGCTCGTAGCTCACCCGCATGGGGGCCAGCTGATGGTGTATCCGTCCGTTGTTCACCGCCGCGGTCAGCGACTCGCCGCGGAGCAGGTACTTCATGATGACCTAGGGGGGGAGAAAGAAAGGGGAACCTGTAACACCGATTTCCAGCAGTTGAATTGAGGGAGCGCCTCTACTTACGGCTGCCACACTGGTGGTAATGCGAGTGCCACCTGCTGCTCCTACGAGCAGGCGCACATTGCCCTGCTGGTCCACAATGATGGCCGGACTCATGGAGGACATGGGTCGCTTGCCGGGATAAATGTAGTTGGCCGGAGAGGCGGGCACGCCGAAGCCATTGATCACGCCCGGCGTGGAAAAGTCGTCCATCTCGTCGTTCAGGATGATGCCCGTCTGCGGGGAGGCCACCTTGGCGCCGAAGCTTGAGGATAAAGGGTAAAAAATAATTAATAAGTAAACAATAATACTAAATCAATCCCTTACTAGTTATTTATGGTGCTGGTAATGGACACCGCATCCCCGTTGGGATGCAGCACGTTCATGTGGGCGGTGCCGTGATCCTCCTCGACGGTGAAGTTGGCGCCGTAGTAGAGATAGTCCTGCGAGGTGCTGTCGTCGTGGATGAGCTTCTGGATGCTGGCCACGAACTCCGGATCCAGCATCTGCTCCAGCGTGGCATTGATGGACTGGGCATTCTCGGGATCGGCGAACAGGTCGCCCAGATTCGTTCGCTGGCCGTAGGCATGCTTGAAGGCCTCCACGGCCCGCTGCCAGTAGACGTCCTCCTCGGCGGTGTACATGCCGCCCATGATGTTGAGGATGAAGGCCAGCAGGGGTCCGCTGCTGGGCACCGGCGTGGAGTAGAGCGTGTAGGAGCCACTGACATTGGCCGCTATGTGGCCGTCGCTCTCCCAGTGCACCTTGAAGTCGCGCAGATCCTGCTCGGTGATAATGCCGCCTAGACTCTGAATGTCCTCGACGAACTTGCGACCCGTCTCGCCGCCATCGTAGATCTCCTTGGCCCCGTTCTCGGCGATCCGCTCCAGCGTGTCGGCCAGCACAGTGCGCTTCATAAAGTCTCCCTCCACCCAGGGCTCCTGGCTCTCATTGAGGAAGACCGAACTCAAGCCGGGGTTCGCCCGGATCTCGGTGAGCTTGGACTTGATGGCCGAGGCCAGGTAGCGCGAGACGACGTGACCCTCGCGGGCCAACTTGATGGCCGGCTGGAAGAGGCGCTTCCAGGGCAGGATGCCATAGCGACGATGCATCTCCCAGTAGCCCAAGATCTCGCCAGGCACTGCCCCCGCACGGGCGCCCGTGATCGATGTCTGGCCCATGAACATATCCTTGTGCGCCGCCGCCGGAGCCGATTCCCTCGCAATCAGGGTCTCCACCTTGCGGCTACTTCGCGTATAAATGGTGGCCACAAAGCCACCGCCAATGCCCATGGAGTGCGGCAGGAGGAGGCCCTCGCAGAGCAGGGTGGCTATGGAGGCGTCTACGGCAGAGCCGCCATCGTTCAGCACATCCCCGCCGACGTCGGCGCATCCGATGCCATTGGACACGACGGCGCCGCTGATGAGCCGCGAGTCGCGGTTCCGGAGTCCGAAGACCAGGCCGAGGGTCAGAGCCGTCACCATCACGGCTGCCAGCAGCAGCCATAGAAGGATCTTCTTGCTGCACACCAACCTGCAAAGATTCAGAGGGGGAGGCGTGCGATCAGTCAACTATCGATCTCCGATCTGCGATCGTCATCAGCCCCTCGAGACTGAAGAGCTTGAGGACCTGGTCGAGTGGGGCACCGGAAGCGGAGCTTGCGATTAGCTTTGATTCGGGGCGCCGCTATCGGGTCTCAGGCGTCGAGTTTCGCCGAGTCACCACTTGGCACTGCAGTCCGAGACACGTAATACCCTAAGATCTGGGACAACAAAGTCGATTTGCAATCAATCGATTCTTGATCACAATCAGTAGCCCATTTGGAGTGAAAGATAGGGATACCTATGGGCGAACGTAGGGATCGGAATCTCCATAATTTTAACATTTTCAATGACAAACAACAAACAATTTTATGTTTATTTATGAAAAGGAAAGATATTAGCCAAGCACACTATATACCAACTCGAAGCTTGACATTAAAAACCCAAGGAAGAAGAATTTTGAACGATTTTGTACAAGAATATTTAATTTGCCTTAGTGGAGCATTTGGTAGAGTGCTGGACTGAAGTGCTGGGTTTGAGTCCGTGCTCAGCCGTTACAATGTGTGAGTATGTCTCATAGAATTTGTATAATAATATTTGCAGACAATTTAAGTTTATTAAATTTAACAAATTAAATTAAAGACGAAATGTATAATGAAGTCCGTGTTTCCTAAGCCTTAAAAAAACGTATTCAGGTAAATTTTTAAGAATTGTCAACATTCAACTCAATAGTTTAGAGTACCCATAATCGCTGACCATTAAAGTTCAGTTAAAATAAAGTAGCCGAATCATTGCCCTCGATCTATCTAGTAGTGTATAGTATATCTCGAAAATCCAAGCCATTCAGGAGCCCAGCCGGTAAAAACCCATCTATCTATGGTAACCCATTGCCTTCGTCTTTGGAGGGTCCCATGACAGTGTGAATTTCAGGTGGTCATGTCCACCTACCGGATAAGACCGGACATACCTGTTGTCCGAAAGGGTGCTAGTTCGGAGGAGCCTTATCAGCCATCGATAGCCCCCTCTCCATACGCACAACGCCATAAAAATGCCAACCCAGAAATCGTAAAACTTGAGCGCTATTAACAGGCAATTTTCTATAATTAACGTAGATTTCTCGCGGGGGAAAGTCGCAAATACTTGGATTTAGTGCCCGTCATGGCCCAAGGCGCGTCCCGCGATACGTGGTCCCAAATATTCCATTTATGCCGTCTGCAGATTGTGATCCTCGAGGGCCACTTTCTGCCGAGTCATTCGATAGGCCGCTGCCTGATCTGCATATCGCTCTAGTGGTCAACGATAAGAGTCGCTTCGGTCCCTTACGATACCATGAATGGCCTGGCTTCTTAATGGGCCTCTACAATGTCACACTTTCGGTAGCACTCGGCGAGCTGCCTCCAATTAATCGAATGCCGCCAACTGCAGGTGTCATAAAGGCAGATTGGTCCTGCGATAACATCGATCGACAGCGAAAGCGGCTGGGATTAAAGCCGCTTTATCCGGCATTATCAATGTCGATTTCTTTGGTAGTTGGAGGAGATTAGAGAGACGCCACTAAGGTCGAGCAACTGTAAAAGTTTATGGAAAGATCTTTGAACCCAAAGAACCCAGAACACAAGCAAATCTCAAGAAGGCCCAGCCTCTGCCGGCACACGCACAGTATGCACAATGCACAAGGGCGTCGAATTCTTATTTTGTGGCTAAATTTAGACTGATTTAAAGTATAAAATACCAATCTTTTAAGTCATAGTATTTTTTTAAGCAATATTACAAAAATGTGAGTTATTTTTTCATATAATATAAAATATATATATTATTATTATTATAAATTAATGTTATTATCATTATAGCATTTATATTTTTTGTATTATTCTTATTCTTACTTACACAAATGGAGTTCTAACATGCCAAAAATAATAACAATGGGCAATACACGATCATGAAGCGATCTTCAAACACCTGATATCTGATATTAAGTGATCCCCAGAGTAACTGTTTGCAGAGGCCTTAAGTGGGCCCTGTTATGGGGAATGGCACTTGAACGGCATTAATTGGCATTACGGAAACCTGTAGCTAATGATAATATTCCTATAGGATGACTTCATATTTTGGACGGATATGAATTGAAGATCTAGACACAATGTGACTAGTGGTCTAATCATAAGCTTATCTTATCTAGGGCTTTAATGTAAATATATAAATGAATGATAATACTAATAGTAATAAGAAAGATATTTCTTAGGACCTTTGGCTTGTGTTTTTTTTAAATACCAGTATAGAGGAGATTATAGGATATAAAGCTTTCTAGAATTAAATTTGGAAACATATTACATTATACATTAACATATAAGTATTAGCTTATCAAAGAGATAGGTAGATTTGACCTAGATCTTGCTTTAAATTTACATATTTATCAGCACTGGGGCGAATGTAAAATATTGTGCCTATACTGTTCCGTGTGCCGGCAGAGGCTGGGATTATAATTCTTGGCTTAACAAAGAGATGGCTAGATCTAATACAAAGATTTCTAGGTCCATAAAAAAGACCTCATACCAACTATCCTAACTAGGATGCCCTGATTCATTAAGAAGATACCAAAGCGCAGAAGAATCTTCACTGAAAAGCAAATTTAAAACACATTTTGTATTAAAATTTGAAGAAATTCTTAATTTAGAATATTGAAAGATCCCTACATCAGAATCCATAGATAGGTCCTCACTCTAAAAGTGCCTACTAGGATAAAAAAGATACCATAGTGCAAAAGAATCAGAGTTTATGACTTTTCTTAATTTACAGAATATTGAGAGGTCCCGAGACAGTGCCTCCTAGGATGTATCTTAGATAAGATACAATGACACGGAGCAAACTCCTCCAGAAAGTAAAAACATCTTTTAATTACAGAATCTATCGGTGGATCTCATGTAGAGCAGGAAAAAACAGTTCCGTGGCTCCGGCAGCTCCAAAAGCAATCAAAACAAGTAGAACAGCACAAATTAAAAACAAAAAACGAAGAGAGAAGCAGAAAACACATTTTCATTTATCAGTTTCTGACAATATTTGCTCCGTCATCGAAATCGAATCGTGTCTGTCACGGAGCGCGAAGATAAGTCCATGACGTAGCCGGCAGGAACGAAAGTCATCCTTTTTCCATTGGGCAGGTGTAAATAAAGAAGGTGTACGAGCCGCGATAGGCTTTTATTTTTACTAAATTCCCATCGATAATTGTTCAGCCACTGATTACTGATGCAGTCTTTATGAATTATGCAAATAGCCGCGGGAATTTTTGTATTGTTATTATTTTTTTTTTTGTGTGTCAACGTAAAAACCAGTTTCTAGCGCGTTTGCTATTAGCGTCCAGCGAAATGACCTGGCAAATCATTCCCCCTAATTGTCGGATTCAATGGCAATGCTCTCCGATCTCCGATCTCCGATCTCCGAGGGGTATTTATTTTTATTTTTTATGGCAGGGCCCCCGAATTCCTGGGCAAGTGTTATCCCAATCTTATCGGGTCTGCCATATACAATGTATCCATAAAACCTGAGCCTGTCAATGATCCCTGAATGATTCCCGTGGCGTTCTTCGGACGCCATAAACTTCATTCCTCAAAGGCAGGGGCCATATCTCAGCCGTTTACTATATCTTATGGGGCGTCGTAAAGCGGGGCCATCAAGCTAATTGCTTTCGGCTTTCATCAAGTTTGATAAACTGCGAGCTAGGCCAAGAAGAATGGACGTATTTAGAGCTTCTAGAGTGCGAATGACGCATTTCGTGTCCTGAGATTACCAAAAATAACACCTCTATCCCCGTTGATATCTATTAAAGACTAATAACAAGAGCACCTACTACTGAACTACAAATTACTTGATGATATCTTCAACGGAGAGCTTTCCATTAAGCGCCTAACTGTCGAATATACATATATTAATTTATCTTATCTGCCACGATCTGGGCATGAGAAATTTATTGACTTTGCTCAAAGGTAATGGGGCAACAAAGTAGCTGTGCCTTTTATATGGTAATATTCTTGTGACAGAGTTATATAATGTTATTTCTTTAATAGAATTTAACAACCTTTTATCTTCGCTTCACAAGACTTGAAAATAATACCCTCTGCAAGCTGGACTACCGTTAAAGGTTTCATATGACAAAATAGCTTTTGGTTTCGCTTGATATTTAGACAGTTGTTTTTTGTGTTTTTTTTTTGCGTACGAACTTAATTGCAATGCTGGGGTTCCAGCCTGGCGACGCTATCATTAGAAGCGGTTCGTTTCACTCTCCACTCATCGATATATTGTGTGGGCCATAAATGGTTATATTACAGACAGTGGATCCCCCACAAAACAGGTTTAGATAGGTAGGTACTTTGATCCCAAATCCCTATGGGTATTATTTATTACACTAAATTTTTAATACTTAAAAGAAACCCTAAAACTTAACTAAAACTAAACTAAACTAATTAACTAGATCTAGACATTAAATTCATTGAAAACAAGTTGTAAAACCCTTTTTATGGTAAGTATGAAATCAAAAGCTGAGGAATTATAAGTTTTATTATTAATTTTAGTTATTATTTTTATTATTACGATTGGTTCTTATAATTTCATTTTCAGGGCAATATTTTCATCACCAAAAATATATTCTAATTCATAATCCTTTAATGTGAAATTAATTTTTATCTCCATTAATGTTTAATTATTTTTTTATCTCCTTTTTGTAAGGGTCGCCCGCCTTCTATGCCAATTATGCGATTTTTTCTTTCAATTTTAGTTTTAGAAAATATTTTCATCACTAAAAATATATTCT
>VNJW01008988.1:0-17067 GCA_008042615.1 Drosophila auraria
CGTGATAACGTCTTATAAATCGATAGAGCAGGCTGCATGCACGCTCGAAAAAGCATGACTCATGTAGCGTTACCTCTGCCGCGACACAGGCAGAGCAAACGTGACGTGAGCAGCAGCAGCAGAGAAGAGAGAGAATGAGAGAGAGTGGTTAAAATTTAATGCTTTGCACTCTTCTGGCAACCGCAAGGGCAAAGCGGTGTATCTCCGTCTCGCTCTGCTCTCCCGCTTTGTCTATTTATAGCTCGAGCACTGACGCAGGCGAATGTGTGTATTTCAGTCTTTGACGTCGCCCTGTTGTTTGCATGCGTGGTGAAGAGGTTAGAGTGTTCGAGTCTTAATCTCACGATCGCGGGTTCGAATACCAGCCGCAGCATTTGTGTTTTCAAAAAAATATAAGTTGGCTTTTATAGACTTTCTATAATATTTATATCCATTTAACTTAACATATCAACAAACAGCCGGCACTTCCTAATCCTCTCCAGAAACTGGCCATTTGCAGCCGGCACTGCCTGATCCTCTCCAGAAACTGGCCATTTGCAGCCGGCACTGCCTGATCCTCTCCAGAAACTGGCCATTTACAGCCGGCACTGCCTGATCCTCTCCAGAAACTGGCCATTTACAGCCTCCCTCTCTCAATTTTACATAATTTTTTTACCGTGAACGTGTCAACGTCTTAAGTAAATGCTACCATTTCATCAGTATTTTCTTAAGACGTTGTCACGTTCAACGTCAGTAAACCGACTTTACAGACAACCAATTTTTATTTAGTTTATGTATTTACATTAATTCGAATATTACGACTATAGCTTATATAAAGTTTTTTATGATTTTCGGGGGCGGAAGTGGGCGTGGCCAAATTTTAAAACAAACTTTATCTGCGTGCAACAGATTCCAATGCTGTCAATAAATGTGGTGGCTCTAGCTTTTATATTATGGACAGACGGACAGACAGACAGACGGACACGGCTAAAGATGCTGATCAAGAATATATATACTTGATGGGGTCGGTCCTTCTGCCTGTTACATACAGTCTTGGTTGGCACTAACTTAAAATACGCTTGTACCTAACAAAAAAAAAGTGATTGGACCCGGGATCGAAACCAGATTTTTCTCCGCTGGCATATACTTGCTCACTGCGCTGCAAAATTTATTAAAACATCAAAATAAAAAAAATATATATATGTCGTAGAATGGCTAGTTTGCCCACAGTACATGTGCGTACAGTTTTTGTGTGGCGACACATTGTCGCTAGTAGTTTTAAAATGCACAGTAGATGAGGGAAGGAGACACACTCTGCTACTGAGTAAGGTCTGATCTTAGAACGCTGACTGATGAGTTAGAAAGGGATGCCGATAGTCCTGATGGATTTCGTGGTATGATGAAAAATTCGTGTGGATCGAGCATTTTTGTCGAGTTCGAGTCAGTCGGGAAGCGTCTCTAAAAGCGAACAGAACTTGCTGTGTAATTTAAACAATAATGGACATAAATGAGGCATCTCCGACATCAGAAGTGGGATCTGCTTTGCCTACTGATCATGCCACCGATCCGTATTTGTCAGCGTTGGAACTGCAAAACCGCAACCTACTGGAAATCATAAAAAACATGCAGACGACAAAGGCACCGCTAACCGATGGAAAAGCGTCATATGTGACTCTTCCAAAATTCAATCCTGACAGCGCTGGAGCGGATGCTTCATCTTGGTGTTCAACGGTTGATCTCATTTTTGCGGATAACGTGCTTGAGGGTAGCAACCTGGTGATCGCCCTAAGCAAGGCATTGGAAGGCTGCGCATCACAGTGGCTTTCACAAATTTGCTTTGCCGGCATCACTTGGGCGCAGTTCAAGGAGCTGTTTATACAACGCTTTGTTGGAATTGAGACTTCTGCCGCCATGCTGTTAAATGTTTTGAATGGTCGACCAAAGCCGGAGGAGGGCTTCGCTGAATACGGTAGCCGTATTGTGACGCTACTTATGTCAAAATGGAAAGCCAAGGATCTGGATGAAATAGCTGTATCTGTGACTCTGGCTCACATGGTTCAAATAGACAACAAGTTGACGCGCTGGGTTTTTACAAACAACGTGAAAACTCGCGATGAGCTACAACAACAGTTACACGCACACTCTTTTAAAAAGCGCAGTATAGACGACGATTCAACAGGCTCGGAGCGCAAGTTCAAGTTTCCGACACAGATGAAATGTAATTACTGTGGAAAGGCTGGCCATGAATACGCCGAATGTCGTGCTCGCTTGGAGAAGGGCCAGAGCAAAGGCAAAATTCACAGCGGCAGCAACATGAATGGAGCGAAGGAGCGGTCAAGTGTCAAGTGCTTTAAGTGTGACGAAATTGGACATTTTGCATCCGCTTGTCCTAAAGGCCGAACGTATGAAAAGCGTGTAGATATCTGCACAGTATCTCCACCGTCTGGAATAATAAGGGCATCCGGTGAGTCTATTCCATTTTGCTTTGATTCGGGTGCTGAATGCAACATACAAGAACATACAAGTATGCCCATGAATTTTTAAGAGCTTTGCCAAATAATCAGCTAATACGCGAAGATAGAGACGGCACGATGGAAGATGCGTCTGACGACCAGGAAAGAGATTCCTAAGGAAAAGTGGCATAAGAAATGTAAAGAGACATTTCAAAAAAAGATTTAATGTTAAAAGTGTTAAAGGAACTACACTAATGTTAATGTTAAAATGTGTTAAAGGAACTACACAAATGTTAAAGAGTGTTAAAGGAACTACACTAATGTTAATGTTAAAATGTGTTAAAGGAACTACACAAATGTTAAAGAGTGTTAAAGGAGCTACACTAATGTTATGTTATAAGATGTGTTAAAGGAACTACACTAATGTTAAAATGTGTTAGAGGAAATGCACAAATGTTAAATTTTATAAAAGAGAATAATGTTATTAAAGAAATAACTAAATGAGTTGATAAAAATAAGTTTAATGGAAGAAATGTAATGAATACAGAAGATTTGTTATTTATATAAGTAATTTTTAAAAATATCAGTTTAAAAATAAAGAAAAGTTTAAAGGGAAATTGAGTCTCTGAGTTGTCAGGAAGGCCGTGTCGTAGAATGGCTACTTTGCCCAATGTACGTGTGCGTACAGTTTTTGTGTGGCGACACATTGTCGCTAGTAGTTTTAAAATGCACAGTAGATGAGGGAAGGAGACACACTCTGTTACTGAGTAAGGTCTGATCGTAGAACGCTGACTGATGAGTTAGAAAGGGATGCCAATAGTCCTGATGGACTTCGTGGTATGACGAAATTCGTGTGGATCGAGCATTTTTGTTGAGTTCGAGTCAGTCGGGAAGCGTCTCTAAAAGCGAACAGAACTTGCTGTGTAATTTTAACAATAATGGACATAAATGAGGCATCTCCGACATATATATCGTCCATCAGTTTACTTTTCTGCTTTTCTGTCAATTCGTTAATAGAAAATCTATTGCCATTTGTTTGTCCCGTTCTCCAAAACTGTATCAAACAGATTAATTATACTAAATCCGTGAGGATCTTAACTGCTTTCTCTATGTACAATGGCTAGTTAAAGACAATTTGTAAATAATTATTTCAAGGCGTACGTATCAAAAGAAAATGTAGTAGAACAAAAAAATTGATTTGACCCGGGATCCAACCCAGATATTCTTCTGCTTGCGACTGCAAACTGCTTTTGGCCGCCGCCATTGTGAGAACTATAACTGTAACTTGAACCAACCTTTCGAGCTCTAAAAGAAAGCTTATACACAAATATAACACAAACAAAAAGTTCAGCCATTCAAAAGAAATTAACAAGAAAAAAAAATTGATTTGAGTCGGGATCGTGCCCAGAGTTTTCCCGATCCTACGATCGAGAGTCACACTCCAACCGTCTGCGCCAAGGCCCCGTACAGTTGCATTGGTCTCAATGACGCTTTTGTATCAAGCAGCGGAAAAAATATAAAATATAAGATATCCGCCAAGCTATCCGTTTGGTTTACAACGGCTGATCAAAGCTGCATTAAGAGCATATTTTGGGAAGATGCGAATTTTCCGAACTTTTTAGTAGGCCGAACAAAAATCCTTTCTTAGCATGCATCTTTAACCAAGAACAAAGGACTTAAAAAAAAGTCATGTCAGGTGCAACCGTATGAGCTAGGCGAGCGAAACTTATAAAATAAAAGGGTTACAGATGTATATATATAGATTAAAGACAGTTGGAAGACATATGTCAAGTTTCCCTCCCTTGAAGTTTCTGTACTTACCTTTTGATGGCTGCTCCAAGTGGCTAATACCAAAACTTTGTAAAAGTTCTTCCATTTTGACTGGGTTTTTTTTTACAACGCCTGATGTGCACTGTTTAAACTCAAATTCAGTAAACCTGTTAACATTGGCACGGAGAAAATTTCACAGCACTATCTCCAGGAATACACCACACACAAGCGGTAAAGAGCAAGTGATGAATTTCGGTCACACTAGCTATATTACGTCAGAAGTGTAGACCTTAAAGCTACGTACTCACTAGCGCTAAAATTTAGCAACCTTTTTTTTTGCTCTATATTTGAAAAGGAACAACAGTAATGAAGTCATTTCGATTACAAAAGTGAAGTGTTATTTAGTAGAACTTTTTTAAGTAAATCCAAAGTAAATTCTGAATCGAAGAGTTATACGTGTCCGCAAATTATCCGTTTTATTGAAGTGCTCTTTGGTAAACCCATGGCATTCGTTCCAATGCTGTTTTATTAGCGTGAAAAAATGCTTGCAACTGTTCAATAATTCGTCTCTTTAACTGTTGTGTACCCTGTATATTGCACCGCACATTCAGCTGATCCACCATCGACGAAATGAAATATATTTGCAGAAATTGATGCGGTTCATCTGGTGTTGGCACCATTGAACCATGCAAATGATATTTTTCCTTGTATCTGTAATTGCAAACAATCATTTGTTGAAGAATACGACGGTGTAACTTTTGAGCGTGTGATGGTGCAGTGTGTGGTGTATATGTAGTTGTTATGTGTTGCAATTCATTGTGTTTGTGTGAGTAATTGGTTATGTGTGTTGTATCTTTTACCTTGCAAGTAGGCATGAAGCCGCCATCTCGAATGATATTAGCTCCAAAGGAAGTCATGAGAAAGCAGCTATTGTATTCAAGGATATGTTGAAGAAAATGGATGGAATCGAGATCACTTCCATTGCACAAATCAGTGGCTGTGGTGGTGTAAGTAATGGATCCAGTTTGACTTTTCCACTTGCGCAGCACAATCCAGCCGTTTCTCTTTTGAACTTTAACGCATTGCAATATCGGCATACAGTCGTCATTGGTCCAGTATCTAAAATTGCATTATCACTGAGGTTCGCAGTGGGATCATATGGGAATGCCAAGCGATTGTATGATGCCAATGATGTCCACACGCGTTGTCCCAATCGGGCATTTTCTCTTATTAAATTTTGTCTTTCTTTGCTTAAGTTTTTGTTTTTGTTTCTTAAGTTTTTTTGCTACACACTTGTTGCTGGCGGCCGATGCTCGCACGTCGTCCTCTAGGCATTTTGGTCTATGGACAGAGTGGTGAGTTTAACCTCAAATGCACGATCCACATAATTTACATAGTTCAACTTACCAACTTAAAGACAAATCCCTGCTGTTGAAATTGAATAAAAATTTGCACAATATACGTGATTGATTTGATGGTTTCCATTTGAAATGTTAGGAAACGAATAACATACTTTTTTAAATTTTTTTTTCACAATTGCACAGTGAACACAATTCCGGTTTGTCACATGAAATTAACTGAGCAGAGAACAATGAGTAGCTCTCAAACATTGTATTACTGACCGTATTCTATATATCAGAGATGGCACTATATGTAAAAAAGATTTTCCCGCTTGAGTCGCGGAAGTATAACGGAAGAATCGCGTTCATCATATTGCGTTCATCATTTCAATGTATCCGCACATTAATCATTTCAGCCAAAACAGCACGACGTATTCGTGATCCACTTGAAAGATTCACTACAGGTACGGGGTCAACAGATCTATTTCGTGCATTACCTTCATCTGCACTCTGTAATCATCTTTGTAATACCCCATTTGTACTACGCGTTCGCCTTCCTATATTTGCTCGTCTTGGTCTTGAGAAAATGAGAAAAGTACACGCACATATATATAGTACACTTTAACAGTTCTAGACTCACCATTTATATAAACGACAAGAAATGTTTGACGAAAATCACCTGACAATAATATCAAAGCAGCCGTTTAAGTTAAAAGACGTTTGTATGTGAAAAAGAACAAGGGCAGTTTTTTGGGTTTTCCCGGAAATTATTCGATTTTTTCTCGCCGTAAAAACCATCCTTAGACTTCAACGAACATTTTAAAATAATGATTGGCCAAATTGATCCAGGCGTTGTTGAGTTATGCGCTTAGCAACACATTTTGCGATTCATTTTTATATATAAGATATACTAGAATGAACATCGCGTTAGGTCTTTTGAATCGGATGACCATTAGCCAGGATGACGCGGGAGGAAGGAAATATTTAATAATACCCTTGCAAAGTGGAGACAGGCAATAGAAAACAAAAGCCGTATTACAGGTTTTTGCAGCGGGGAAAATGCTTTTATTTACAATACAATTAAAGAAGTTTGAATGTGGGATCTTGACCATAAAACAAATACAAATAAAAATATTAAAATAAAATGAAGTCTTAAAAAATATAATTTAACAGGAAAATAAGCAAATTAAATAGAAAAGGGACAAAATCCCAAATTATAAAATTAAGGACATGTTAATTGCTTCTCCTCTGCTCGTCCCTGACCAGTGGTCGCCTACTGGGATTCTTTTCTTAGTTGGCTACCACTACAAAATGCTGGTGCTTCGAAGCATACAAGGACTACAAAAAGGAGAAATGGCATCGGGAATGGAAATGACCCAGGAGGACTGGGCAAGCAGCCACCATTGGGCTCCGTGGAGAGGTCATGGAGAGAGATCATAGTGGTCAGTCCCAAGGATCCGCGCGCGGCGACTTAAGCGACAAGTTTGTGGCAGCAGCCGTCGTGGACGTGGATGTGCCCAGCGATGCGGCATGTTGCAGGTGTTCTACGACTACAATGCGAAGAGGTCCACCAGCAGCCAACTGGATGAGGAGGAGAAGCAGCAGACGGAAGAGGCCAGACACACAAAGATGTCTTTCGGTCAACTCTCCCTAGCAGGATCTCCAGCAGTGGCAGCAGCTGCAGGGCCAAGAGCAGATCTCCAGGAGCAGCTCGGCGGCATCGGGAGCTGGCCCCGCTACATTGAAAATCATAATCCAAGTAAAGAAATAAATAATTTCTTCATCTTGCACGTATTTTTGGGTACGCGGCTTGGCGGAGTTTATTTTGAATTGTAAAAACACAGCTGACAGTATGGCCGTTTAGCCGTTTCGTATGGATTTTCGGTGAACGCCATGAAATGTGGTCACACTAGAATTATGAAACCCTTTCAGCTAGCTAAGGGTTTAGTGCTGGTGAGTATTAGGCTTTAGAAATAATGACCTGGGCTGGTGGATATAATGGAATTATTATTAACTCTAAGCCATTTCAATTTGTCTACTAGCAAACAATTTGAGCTGCTAACTGTTAGTTTAGTTGCAAACTTATTTTTTTACCCAATTACAATTTAGTGCAAAATAAAAAATTGTTGTTTTTAATAAATTTGTTTTTACTTTGTTTTTCAAAACCTAGCCCTTAAAATATGTATGACATAAAATTGTTTCTAAAATTATCATATTACAAATTTTTTTAAAAACTTTTTTTGCAATTTTGCGTTTGGTTTATGAATTGCAAAACGATTTGGTTTATTTTTTAAAATCTTAGCTTTCATAATGTTTTTAAAAATGCTGCGTTTTAAAATTCTATGGAGAAAATTGTTTTTAAAATTTTTACTTTAGAGGGACATTTTAAAACGAAATTTTTTTCAACTACGTTTTCTCTGTGTATAAAACTGTAACCAAAAAATCTATAAGAATATTTCAAAACGATAACACTCGACTATGACCCGGTACCCAAAATTTCACTTCCCGAACAAACAGTCTGTCGGATTAGAATGATCGTTTATTAAAACTAATCGCAATGGAAATTACGCCTTTTAAACTATTACAAGGTTTACATCCAAAAACTAATAATATATAATATATAATAATAATAATAATATATATATATAATATTTTTAGGAGTGTGCCAGAGGGTATTATAATTTTGATCAGAAGTTTGCAACGCAGTAAAAGAAGCATCTCCGACCCCATAAACTATATTATATTCTTGATCAGCATCACCAGCCGAGTCGATCCATGTACGTCTGTCCGCCTGTCCGTCCGACTGTCCGTCCGTCCGTCCGTCTGTCCGTTGCTACGCAAACTAGTCTCTCAGTTTTTGAGCTATCCGAATGAAACTTTGCAGATAGTCTTCTTTCTATTGCAGCCAGTATAACATATATGTCGGAATGGCCGGAATCAGACCACTATATAGCTGCCATGGGGAAAGTTCGAAAAATTTATGGAAAAAAAAATTATAACTTCCCATTTTCAACGAATTTTTTTTAACGAGATGTTGCTGTTTTTTTGCGTTTTAAGAATTACGGTTTTAATTTTATTAAGATCGGACAACTATATCATATAGCTGCCATACAAACGATCGGTTGATTTATATGAAAATGTAAAATTCTACATGCCAAGAGTAAAATGTGTAAGTAAATGTTATACAAATTTACAAACTTCGATATTTTAAAAATTTACCTTAATTTTTAATTAATTCATTTTGTAAATTTTTGTTTGTTAAACAAAACTTAGCTTTTTTTCATAGCTAAATCGGACTGTTCATCACATCTAGCAAAGTTAACTGACCATCTAAAGGCGGTGTCCAACACTGTACCTTTAATCTAGTAGACATCTGGCCAAAAATTTTAAAAAATTTCTCATTTTACTTAACTATGAAAATCAACGATAAATCTATTTTTAAACGGATTCTAGAGTTGTAGGCCTGTTTGATACTTTGATACTTAACTTTAGAAAAAAACACGTTTTGATTTTTTAATGGATTTTTTTCGAGTTTTTAGGTTGCTAGCAGCAAGTTAACATTTAAGTTAACGGATTGAAATTTCCACTTTTTTCAAGTTTATCGACCTCCGGCACACAAAGTAATTATCCAATATACATAAAATGTATAAAAAGGTTAGTTCATTACCTGTAAAATAAAACACAGCGGCTAAATTGGTTGGCTACAACTTGACCTATGAAACGAGAAACGTAAAATGAGCAGATTTTTTTTGTGTAAAACTTTAAAAATTAAAAAAAAAAAACTTATCCATAGAAAAAAAAATAAAAGACATTTTCGCGATCTGGGGGTTCAACTCTACCAGAATTTCGCATCAACAGGATTGGAGCATTTATTTTTTTTTATTTTGTAAACTGGTGTTATTATAAATTAAATAAATCTGTGCACAAGAGCGGGTGTAAAAATTAGTTTAAGGGTTTTCATCTTAATTTCTGCAGGAGTGTTTGCATGTGGACTAGGGCTGTTGGATTTTGAAAAAATATCGTATTGATGATATTTGCTGTTTGGAAAATATCACACGATGATATTAAAAACAAGTGGGAAAGCTACAGTCGAGTGTGACCGACTGTAAGATACCCGTTACCCAAAGCATTGTGGGTGAAATTAAATAGCACATGAACATGGAAAAAAGGAAATGTTGACAAGTAGAGACAAATATTGCTAGAAAAATGTTGAGCAACACCCAACAAAGACAAATGTTGCTAGGAATATGTTGAGCAACACGCACGTGCGCTCTCTCTCTCTCTCCCTCTCAGAAACTTTATTGTTTAATAACTTCTATGTTTATCATCCGATTTTACTTAAACACGTCCACGATTGCCTACTTATTAAGCCTATCTATTTACTTTACGCCGAAAATCACGCATATGGTTATATACCGTTTTTATACCCGGTACCCATAGGGTACAAGTTAGTGCCAACCGAGAATGTATGTAACAGGCAGAAGGAGGCGTCTCTGACCCCATAAAGTATATATATTCTTGATCAGCATCACCAGCCGAGTTGATTTCGCCATGTCCGTCTGTCCGTCTGTCCGTCTGTCCGTCTGTCCGTCTTTCCGTCTGTCTGTCCGTGTGAAACAACAGATCTCAGAGACTATAAGAGCTAGAGTTACCAAATTTGGTGACAGAATTGGAATCTGTTGCACGCAGATCAAGTTTGTTTTAACATTTGGCCACGCCCACTTCCGCCCCCGAATTTCGTAAAAAACTTTATATATGCAAAAGTCGTAATTTTTGAAATAAAGTAAATAGACGAAATAAGTAAGTAGGCCTTTGCGGACGTTTTCTGAAAATTTGAGTAAAATCGGATGATAAACATGGAAGTTATTGAACAATAGTTTCTTTTCCTCTTGAGCCACAACGGCAGTAGCGAAAAAAAGTGTTGCGTGCTTTCGGGCGCAGTATTAATTCGTAATGAATTTATCTCTTTTAAACTTTGCTCAACATGTTTTTGGCAACATTTGTCTTTATTTGTCAACATTTTGTTTTTTCCATGTCTGTTTGCTATTTAATTTCACGTACTTTGGGTACCGGGTGTCTCACAGTCGGTCACACTCGAATGTAGCTTTCTCACTTGTTTATAATTTTCGGGGGCGGAAGTGGGCGTGGCCAAATTTTAAAACAAACTTGATCTGCGTGCAACAGATTCCAATGTTGTCACCAAATTTGGTAACTCTAGCTCTTATAGTCTCTGAGATCTGTTGTTTCACACGGACAGACGCTGATCAAGAATATATATACTTTATAGGGTCGGAGATTTCTCCTTCTGCCTGTTACATACATTCTCGGTTGGCACTAACTTATAATACCCATGTACCCTATGAGTACCGGGTATAAATATAAAAAAAAAATATCGATATTTAGATTTTTTTTAAATTTTTTAATGTTCAGCTAAATTTGAATAAAGGTTTCCTGTTGCTGTAAGAATATGTATATTCAAAAAAACGTTATAATATTTGATTTCGTCAACCATGAGCTGCAAATAAGAGACATTTGAGACACGATAAAATATATTTTTTATTTAAAAAGTGAACTTAAAAAAACAAATATTATACCCACTCTCAAGCAACTCTTATTTACGTTCTTTGATATAAAAAATAATAACAAAATTATTATGGATATGGTATATTGTGTTCAATTTTATTTATAATGATACTGATTAATTATTAATTCATGAAATACATTTGTACTTATTGTTTTAATTATTAATTCGAAAGCACCTTCGCTAGCATGGGCATAGTTGATTTTTGTGAGATCCAGAAATCCAAAGGATTTGTCTCCCAACTACAAAATGGCATACTAAGGAAAAGCTGCATTTCCTTTCTTTCGGAACTCTGGACTACAGAGTCTCAGAGTTCTATGGTCCTGTTGTGCAGATCTAGAAAAGAATCCTGTACGCTTAAGCCGACCATGTCCTGTTCTCCGCAATCCACTTCACCTTCAGACGAAGGCAGTATTTCTAATTGCTGATTGCCAAACATAAAAAATCGGAAATCATAAAAAAAATATCAATACCGCTTTTTTTTGACCAAAAAATATCGCAATGATAATATTTTTTTTAAGAGAAAAAAACCAATATATCAGTATTTTGATATATTTCCGACATCCCTAATGTGGACTCTAGAAATAGATAAATAGCATTTTTCGAAGGTAAATGATGCGGTGATACGTTTTTAAAATAAGTTGTTTTATGTTTGTTGACAATATAACCTATTCGATAGACAAGGCAGTTGCACAGACTTACAGCTTCGTTTTGGAATAGCTTATCTGCGCACAATGGCCACCGACACAGCGGCCCAGATGCTCTCGATCATGTACAACCGCCTTTTTTCCCCCTACTAGTTATCCAACATTCTTTCCTGGATCGATAACGAGGAAAAGGGCTGCTCTGCCGGCTGCTGCTGGTGGTTCTGTTTGTACTAAATGGAGAAATGCCGTAGCTACTCCTGCTTCCTCAAAATTGTTAAACTGGTGAAATGATTCGAAGTTACTCTGTTTGTACACCATATCCTTGCTCGTATACAATTCGCTGATGGTGCGCTGATTCTATATATTACTGTACATGTCCTTTTCCAGCTTATCCAGCAATGAAGGATTTGTCCAGCCAGACACTGCGTTCAGCAGCAGCGGGCGATGGCCGTCACCTTTGACCGAGCGTGACATCATTTAAGTCATAACCAAATATGACATCGATGGAGCTATTTCCTTCCAGACCTTTATTTATGCAAATGTTTAATATTGCCCTTAATCCCTTATTATTGAATTTGCCTCTAACAATTTAATTACTTCAACTTTATCTTTAAACTTTATCTCTTCCAAACTTCTGGATTCGGAGGAATCTATATTTTTGATCTGTGTAAAGAAACGGTAAGAGAGAGTGAGAACCCAATAGTGGAGAACGACCTGTTTTATTAAATGTTCTATTCTTTTCGTCACCCCGGCCTTGAAATACCAAAAGTCTTCCCTGGCGCCGCATGGTAACTTTATAAGACTTTCGGGTATTTTTTTTGTTCATCTGCGTACCGGCCTTTAAAACAGTGCTGCCGAAAAGTGTTTCTCAACTATTGACCTCTCGCTCTCTCTCACTGCTTAGAAACTCTGTTCGCATGTCTAAGTATAATACCTTTGTGCCCTCTGAATGACGGGTATAGAAACTAAAAATTATCTATATAGAAACACACAAATTAATTGTCCATTTCAATTCTATATATGAAACTAGCACCTATCAACAAATGATTGAATCTCTAATCTCATTTTTTTAACGATTATTTTCAGGTGCCCTGCAGGCTTGCATTGGAACGAAAACAATTGCGACTGGCCAAACATAGCTAACTGCTCAGTGCGTGCGGATCAAACCACTCAAACGCCTTTAGCCGAACGCCCCAAACCTAGCAACGACCGCACGAAACCCAGTTCAACTAAAAAACCACTGAGCTCGCTCAACAAAAACCCCATATCGCGCCCCAAGCCGGCGGTAGCTCCTTTGCCACAGAATAGCAACGAGGCTTTTAAAGTTGTGTGCTACTTTACCAACTGGGCGTGGTACCGACCAGGTCAGGGAAAGTACGTGCCCGAGGACATCGACGCCAACTTATGCACCCACATTGTCTATGCGTTTGCAGTACTCGACAGTCAATCATTGACAATCAAGGCGCACGACTCATGGGCTGATATTGATAATCAGTTTTACAAGCGGGTGGTGGAGTACAAGAAAAAGGGTCTTCGCATTACGGTAGCTATCGGGGGATGGAACGACTCGTTGGGCAGCAAATATGCGCGCCTTGTGCTTGACCCACAGGCCCGGGTACGCTTTGTAACGAGCGTGTTGAGCTTCGTGGAAAAGTATGGCTTTGAGGGCTTGGACTTGGACTGGGAGTACCCAGTGTGCTGGCAGGTCGACTGTTCCAAAGGCGCTAAATCAGAAAAACAAGGCTTCGCGGCCTTAGTTAAAGAATTATCGAAAGCCTTCGAACCGAAGGGTCTGTTGCTATCAGCGGCGGTTTCGCCCAGTAAGACTGTGGTCGATGCAGGGTACGATGTACCAACGTTATCGCGCTACTTTGACTGGATTTCCGTGATGACATATGACTTTCACGGTCACTGGGATAAGCAAACCGGTCACGTAGCCCCGCTCTACTACGTTGAGGCCGACGAAAATCCGTACTTCAATGGCAACTTCAGCATTCATTATTGGCTGGACCAGGGTACTCCCGCAAACAAACTTGTTATGGGAATGCCCCTTTACGGGCAGACATTCTCTCTAGCTGACCAGAAGAACAGAGCTCTAAATAACAAATCTATTGGGCCTGGGCAGGCGGGCACTTACACCCGCGCAGGTGGATTTCTCTCATACTATGAGATCTGCGAACAGTTTGGAAATGGAGGTTGGACCGTGGTAAGAGACGATTATGGTCGCATCGGACCCTACGCTTACAGAGGAAACCAGTGGGTCTCCTATGACGACGTCGCGGACATCCGCCGAAAGGCGCAGTTTGTCAGACGGCTGAAATTGGGCGGTGGTATGATATGGGCACTCGATCTAGACGACTTCCGCGGCCACTGCGGCTGTGGCAAATATCCACTGTTACGAACTCTCAACCAGGAGCTGCGCGATATACCAGGACAAAGGGCCAACGACTGCACCTGATAACTTCCATAATGACTAAGCTCGCCATTTATTCTCAAGGTTTATTACATTTATTTGTAGTATTGTATAAGCTTGCACCTTTATGCCGATTAAACTTATTCTTTAAAACACATTCCATTTTTTTCAAATGCTTGTTATTTCAGAAATGTACAATTCAAATTCGGCTTTTAAATTACAGTTTTTTTCAATATAGTAATATTGATCTTCCATTAAGTGTAAGGTAAAAAAGTTAACAGATTCAATACACTTCTAAAAGTTACATATATTGATTTATTTTTTAATGCGTACAAAAACATCGATTTTCCTATTTCTTGTACACTCGTTTGCAACAATAACCAACCAACCCTCAATAGGATTAAAATGAACGAAACGATGCACTTGAATCTTTCCACAAACGATTGTTGGACAGCTCCCATTTCCCGACGTTATTGAAACCTATACCACAAGTAAATCTGACGAAAACTACACAGGCCAAAATGCATTGGCAAATACACTTTCTTTCTTCTCTAGGTTAGGAAAATCGCTACTTCTTCTAAATTTGTATATGCAATTTTTTTTGTTTGTATATTTTTTTAAACTTTAACTTCGAAAATGTACCGTCGGTCGTTCCACTGCTCCATCTACATTTTTTTTACATTTGAATTGGGACGGCGTCCATCATACCGAAAGTGGTCATTGCATGCTTTCTTTTGCGACGCTTGGACGACGTGGACACCGCTGTTTAAAAGGCCCGTACGCAGACGAACGAAAAAATTCTAGAAAGTCAAAAAAAATTACAAAATGTAATAAAACAGATCTCCACTATTGAGCTCTCACTCTCTTTTACCGTTTCTTCACAAAGTTCAAAAATGTAGATCCCGCCAAAAACAAAAATTTACATAAAATCCGAATCCAGGAGTTTAGAAGAGATAAAGTTTGTGGTGAATCCCATTTGGTACGAGCAGAAGCAGCAGCAGTGACCAATCGGCCCTCGTTGTCGAACCCGGCCTAAAGCTACGTACTCACTAGCGCTAAAATTTAGCAACCAAATGAGTGCGAGCGAGAGGTAAATACACTTTTTCGGCGCCTCTTAGTAAGGTCGCTACGCAGATGAGCTAAGATAAATACTAGAATATATGTAGTATATACTAGAATGAACATCGCGTTAGGTCTTTTAAATCGGATGACCATTAGCCAGGGTGGCCCGGGAGGAAGGAAATATTTGATAATACCCTTGCGAAGTGGAGACAGGCAATAGGAAACAAAGCCGTATTGTAGGTTTTTGCAGCAGGGAAAATGCATTTATTTACAATACAATTATAGAAGTTCGAATGTCGGATCTTGACGATAAAATAAATACAAACCAAAAATATTAAAATAAAATTAAGTCTTAAAAAATGTAATTAAACAGGCACATAAGCAAATACAATAGAAAAGGGCCAAAATCCCAAATTTAAAAATATGGAATTGCTTATTGCTTCTTCTCTGCTCGTCCCTGACCAGTGGTCGCCTACTGGGATTCTTTTCTTAGTTGGCTGAAACTCCAAAATGCTGGTGCTTCGAAGCATACAAGGTCTACAAGAAGGAGAAGTGACAACGGGAATGGAAATGGAAGTGGCATCGGGAATGGACTGGGCAAGCGGACGCCATTGGGTTCCGTGAAGAGCTCATGGAGAGAGGTCAGTCCCACCATGTCATCGGCGCGCGGCGACTTAAGCGCCAAGTTTGTGGCAGCAACCGTCGTGGACGTGGATGTGCCCAACGATGCAGCACGTCGCAGGTGTCCTACGACTACAATGCAGAGAGATCCAGCAGCAGCCAACTGGACGAGGAGAAGGACCAGCAGACGAACGAGGCCAGACACACAAACATGTCTTTCGGTCAACACTCCCTAGCGGGATCTCCAGCAGTGGCAGCAGCTGCAGGGCCAAGAGCAGGAGCAGCTCGGCGGCATCGGGAGCTGGCCCCGCTACATTGAAAATCCTAATCTAAGTAAAGAAATAAATAATTTCTTCACCTTGCACGTATTTTTGGGTACGCGGCTTGGCGGAGTTTGTTTCGAATTGTAAACAAACACAGCTGTCAGTATGGCCGTTTAGCCGTTTCGTATGGATTTTCGGTGAACGCCATGAAACGTGGTCACACTAGAATTATGAAACCCTTTCAGCTAGCTAAGGGTTTAGCGCTGGTGAGTATTAGGCTTAAGCTACGTACTCACTAGCGCTAAAATTTAGCAACCAAATGAGTGCGAGCGAGAGGTGAATACACTTTTTCGGCGCCTCTTAGTAAGGTCAATAAGCAGATGAGCTAAAAGATATACTACAATATATTAAGTATATACTAGAATGAACATCGCGTTAGATCTTTTAAATCGGATGACCATTAGCCAGGGTGGCCCGGGAGGATGAAAATATTTGATAATACCCTTGCGAAATAGAGATAGGCAATAGAAAACAAAGCCGAATTGCACGTTTTTGCAGCGGGGAAAAATGATTTTATTTACAATACAATTAAAAAAGTTTGAATGTGGGATTTTGGCCATATAATAATTACAAATAAAAAAATAATTTAAATAAAATTAGGTCTTAAAAAATGTAATTTAACGGGGAAATAAGAAAATAAAATAGAAAAGGGCCAAAATTCCAAATTAAAAAATTATGGAATTGCTTATTACTTCTCCTCTGCTCGTCCCTGACCAGTGGTCGCCTACTGGGATTCTTTTTTTTTAGTTGGCTGCCACTCCAAAATGCTGGTGCTTCGGAGCATACAAGGACTACAAGAAGGAGAAGTGGCATTGGGTGCCGTGGAGAGCTCATGGAGAGAGATCATGGTGGTCAGTCCCACCATGTCATCCGCGCGC
>VNJW01008991.1:0-73571 GCA_008042615.1 Drosophila auraria
CGCAGTGAAGGAGGCATCTCAGACCCCATAAAGTATATATATTCTTGATCAGCATCACCAGCCGAATCGATCTAGCCATGCCCGTCTGTCTGTCTGTCTGTCGGTTTCTACGCGAACTAGTCTCTCAGTTTTTGAGCTATCGGGCTGAAATTTTCAGCATAGTCTTATTTCAGTATATATGTCGGAACAGCCGAAATCGGACCACTATATCTTATAGCTGCCATAGGAATGATGGCGAAATTAATGTACAAAAATTTTTAATTTCTCTGTTTTTCAACGAATTTCTATAAATTTCGAGATATAGTCGTTTTTTATAGTTCTAGAATTACGGTTTTAATTTCATTAAGATCGGACAACTATATCATATAGCTGCCATAGGAATGATGGCGAAATTAATGTACAAAAATTTTTAATTTCTCTGTTTTTCAACGAATTTCTATAAATTTCGAGATATAGTCGTTTTTTATAGTTCTAGAATTACGGTTTTAATTTCATTAAGATCGGACAACTATATCATATAGCTGCCATAGAAGGGATCGGTCAATTTATATGAAAATGTAAAATTCTACATGTAAAATGTAAAATTTACAAAATTTACATAACTTGACATTTTTTTTTACATTACCAAAATGGATCGATTTTCAATGATCCAATTTCTGACTGCAAGGGTATATAAACTTCGGTTTACCGAAGTTAGCTTTCTTTCTCGTTCTGTTCTCAAAGTGAGGAAAAAATACAAAAACTAAGAATGTTTAAAAAATCCGTTCTCAAAAAGAGAATATAGCTCAAAAACTGAGAGACTAGTTCGCGTAGAAACACACAGACGGACAGACGGACAGACGGACATGGCTAGATCGACTCGGCTGGTGATGCTTATCAAGAACATATACATATACTTTATGGGGCCGGAGATGCCTCCTTCACTGCGTTGCAAATATCATGGCAAGCTATAATACCTTCTGCAAGGGTATAAAAATGTTGCAGAGGTTTAACAAGCTCGGCAAGGTTATCGTTTAATAATTTACATATTTATCAGCCGATTTAACTTCAATTTCGGCAACACATCAGCACAAGGGCAGCACCTTTAATGAAAAAACGAAAACAAATCACACTTTTCCACCCTTATCAAAAAGGATTTTAGCATAAAAAAAGCGCTTGATTTCCCCATCTGTACTTTATGTATATTCGTATTTTTACAAATTCTATTTACAAATTTAATATTGATGAAGTTGGGCATGAAATTTGCATTTCTACAATTCCTGAATACATGAATATTAGAATATTAATAGGTGAAGAAAAACAAGGCCACTTTTGATATAAAATATAACCAAAGTAATGCCCTCTCGAGGAGGAGAATATTTATTAGAGAAATACCTGGGGAAAAATTTTCTCCGTGCAGATCCCAGCTCATCAGCAGGTCGCTGGCTGTGGAGCCAAGTCTCGTGCCCATGACTATGTCCGTCCACATCCTCGTCCTCAACCCATTCTCCTGGCATTGCAACTTGCAGCTCGCGCAAAGGATGCGCTATAAATTTTGCACGTTGTTTTGCTGCGCTGCACAATTTTCGGTGCTCCCCGACTGCACTCCACACTTTCCCAAACGAAAAAAAAAGGGGAAAAATAAAAGAAGAAAGAAGAAAACCCCATCGATTTGCTCGTTTTTCTTTTCTGCGGCTCTTAGCTCAAGAATATGTATATTTTCCGCTCCTACCCCCTTTGGTCGCATATTTTATGCAGTTGCCTCGGGTCCAGGGAGTCTGCCTCGGGGCCCCCCATGCCCAGATATATACGATATATACGTGCTATGTATAGTACATATAGCCAGGAGCAGGACCTCAGGCAGACTGCTCGCCTCAGTCAGCGGAAAGTCGGCCAAAAGCTGCGGGCTCCCCGCTTCCCGCTCCCCGCTCCACGTTCATAGTCGTTCATCGACGTTTGAGGTTGTCGCTGCAATTTCTGTTGCATTGTTGCCGTTGCCTCTTGCCTTTTGCCTTTTGCCCTTTGCCCTTGCCGAATTGCCGTCGAGTCCTGGCTGCAGGCTGCAGTCATTTAACGGAATATGAAATTCCTTCGACCCCTGCAACCGCAAAAATGTTATTCTTTCTGCTGGAGATCTCATTATCATTCCTCATCGGGGGGAAGATATATGTAAATGTTTTCCCTTCGAATTAATTCATTTAATTTGAAAACCACACTTAGTACAATCTGGCCGTTGGCGATGCAAATTTAAATGAAATTAAAGGACTTCCCCCTTGAATCAGAAACTGTTACATCGGGATCCCCCCAATTTGTCGCCGAGAGCAAGGCGAGTGGCGTCCACAGATATATCCTGGTGGCCAGCTTTATTGTTATCCTCGTTAAGCAGGCTCTCAGCCAGCCAGCCAGCCAGCCAGCCCCCGTCGAAAAATATGCATTTTTCGCTCTGCGGGGAATCGCTTGCAATAAATTTGGCTAGCAGCTTAACAAGCCAACAAAAACAAGAGGAAAAAATACAGAGAAAAACAAGGAAAAGCTGCAGCACCCGTGAAAAACTAGGGGCAGCTGCGAGAGGGGGGGCTAAGCCAGGAGGTTGGGCTACAAATGTATAACATGACACTAAAAATTTTATGGCTCCCACAGCCTTTGACTTCGGCTTCGGCTTTGGCGTTCGGGTTCGGGTCGAGTTTCGGGTTAGTTTTGCTTTTGGGTGGCGCGCGCGGGCTTTATTAAGTGCAGCCTCGACCAGCCGCATTATCCTTGTTATTATCCTTTTTGCATCAGATCCCACGGATAGATATATGCACACTCCATACACTCCACACACGCTTGTGCGTCACGCCGGCCTTTGTTATGGCTCTTGCAATTGCCAAAAATAAATCCGGAGCTCCATGTCCTCCTTTTTGGCTGGCGAATTGATGGAACAGCAACCGAACGTATAATTCTCTCTCTACATATAGAAGTATATATAGAACCGGTATCTAGAGGCCTCTAATCGATTAAGCCCAAGCTAGAAGGGGTACAAAATGCATTGACTTATATGTATTTTTTAGGTTGGAAATTATATAGTTTCAAGATGCATTCAGCACTGAATCTAGAGATAAATATATAATAGGACGTTGGAATAAATATAAATTAAATGGAAACATAAATTCAATCAGCTTACATTTTTTTTTTATATTTATTTATTTATATATATATATATATATATATATATATATATATTCAGGTTGCATTCGGTACTTAATCTAGAGATAAATTTATAATAAAATATTAAAAAGGATAGAAATTATATGGAAATAGAAATACAATCAGCATTCATTCTTATATACTTAATAATTTAATTTCTCAATTCTCAAGTTTATCTATAGTTTGTATAACTTATAGCTAATCCATACACAGAAAAACATATAGAATATTAGAAAAAATATGAATTAAAGGGAAATGGAAATAAAATCAGCATACATTCGTTTTTATTTATTTATTTAAGAATTCCCAAGTTTATCTTTAGTTTGTATAATCCATACATTCCACACACTTAGTAATAAATCCTCAGAAAATTATATTATAGAATATTACAAATTATAGAAATTCAAACGAAATATAAATTAAATCAGCTTACATTCTTGTTTTTTATTAAGGTATTTCCAAGTTATCCATAGTTTGTATAATTTATATTCAATCCATATAACAATAAAACATTTTCAAAGTTATGTGCAAAATTTGCTAGAAATTTCTTTAACAAACCTAAGTATCTAATACAAGCAGTGAATAATCTTACCCTATCTTAACTAATTACATAAATATGTAAGGCTCTCCGTTAGTATAGATCCCCCTAATTATAACGTTAAGCCAATCGACATGATTTTCTTTTTTTAAATGCTTCATTTAAGGTCAAAGCTGCACACTAAGAAGGAATATTACATATAGTCGCATTAAAGAGTATTTTAAGGAACCATTTATCAATTATTCCCTGTCTATCTTTATGACACAAATTAGTTAAGATATTTAACCAAATTATATAGTTTAAATCTGTGAGAAAACTCTTCATCTGTTGTATGTTCTCATGCAAATTAAATTCACTTAACCTTTTCACTTAAACTGACACTTATTTGGTTGTTTCCTAGTAAAAGCTAGAAGCTTTTTAGAAATATATTTATAATATATATAATTTATATTTTTATATATATTCAATAAATAATTTAATTCATTCCCGCGCTTATATACTATTTATAATAGGTTAGTATTAGTTTTGTAAACTCTACTATCATCTTTAATAAATAAAATAAATAAATAATAGGTAGAAGTACACACAAGTGCCCGAAAAGTTTTATATTGGCAATTTGAACTTATTTATGAGCTAATAAACAATGCAGAATAATACTTTTAAATATAACTTAAGCATATGTTCAAGAATATTAAACCCTTTTGGGTAATGATAGCAATTTATTCTTATTTTCTTATTGTAAACTGTTCAAGTAACATAAGTTATTATTCGCAATGAAATACCCAAAGAACTCAATCCTCCTGCTGACCTTAAGTCCTCGCCTTTAGCTTCTCAATATTAAATATTAAATATGAAATAACGAAGTAACTCTGAAAAATATTTCCGCTTCGTTGACCTTAACTCAATTACACATTGCTTCAATTGCCATTTATTTTGTCGCTTTCAGTTAAGAGTTGGCCGTCCTGCGTTGCTTTTTTTACCAACTGACCGACCTTATTGGCCAATGGACTGAACTAATTGATTTTGTACACGGAATATTAATTCGATTTGCGTTGTTTTTTCTGCCGTTAGCCATGCAGTTAGCAGAGGGGCCGAAAGGGGTGATTTCAGCAGCCTTGACAGTCAAAACGGGGGACACACGACGACCCACGACCCACTCTCCCCACTGACGTCACACGGGGGGGCCGGTGACCCGACCTTTGCCACATCTTAACCTCTTGGCGGGGGCACAGCTTTCCCCGATTCCATGCACCTTCGATTTGGGCGGAATATCCGACGGATATTTTTTGCGGACTTGCGACTTGGCAATTTCGAGTGCGCGCCCAGCATCCGAAACGGGGGAAGCTTTCGCCGGCGACCCGGCCGGGTTTTAAGTCGGTGGCGCCCTCTGTGCGGTCAAGCCGGGCGGCAAGCTTTCGCCTGGAAGAAAAAAAAACCGAACAGCCGCACAGCTTCCGGCTTCGCCTTTCCAGGCAAAAAGCTCGCTCTGTTGACAGTTCTCCAAAAGTGACAGTTCAGTGTTCCGTGTTCCATTTCCGTTGCATTCCCCTTGCAATGAATTGGAGGAACTGGCGAACTTTGAAGTAAAGTTAATTATTACTACCGCGGAAATGGTAAAAATGCTGTACAAATTTTCCTTTTTTCATCTTTGCCGTATTATCCCATTTACAAGTACTTATAGGCAACATTACCTTATTTTAGAAGCCTTTTTAAAGACTGGTTTTGATTTGCAGAATTAAAATTTTCCACAGTTGTGGGAAAAACAAGAAACAAAATAATATATAGGTAATAATCAACAAATAATATTTTAACATATGGACTATGCAATATAAACAAAATAAAATATAATATGTAATAAATAGAAAATATTCCTGATCACGAATAAGCGGAAAAAAGTTACTTAAGAATTCTTAAGGCTTTTTCAATTAATCAATAATTTATACCAACACACATATTTATTTGAATTATATTAAATTCAAATTAAAGAAAGACCTACGGCGGTTTTATGATATATTTAAAAAAGTTTATGATATGTAAACACCTTTTTAGATACTGATTACCAATAACTATAACAAAAATCAATTTTGCCCAAAAACTAATAAATTAATGACAAAGCACCTGTAGGATTTACATAGTATTTTCTTATTTTATTCCAAAAATAGTGTTTCAATTTAACTATGTCAATATTTATTAAACTTTAAATTATTTTTGACATAAAATAAACATAATAAAAAGCAAGAAAGGAAGCTAACTTCGGTAAGCCGAAGTTTGTATACCCTTGCAGTCTGCAATTGGATTATTGAAAGTCGATTCATTTTGGTACAATTAAAAAAAATATCAAAATTTGAACACTTTTATAACATTACCTACACATTTTACATTTTACATGTAGAATATTACATATTCATATAAATTAACCAATTGCTTCTATGGCATCTATAGGATAAATATTTCCGATCTTATTGAAATTGAAATCATAATTATAAAACCGTTAAAAACAGCTATTTCCAGAAATTTATGAAAAAACGTTGGAAATCAAGGAAGTCATAATTTTTGTTCCAATAATTTTCCGATCATTTCCATGGCAGCTTAAGATAAAGTGATCCGATACCATACGTTCCGACCTATATAGTAACTGCAGAAGAAAGAAGACTACCTGCAAAGTTTTATTTAGATAGCTCAAAAACGGAGAGACAAGTTTGCGTAGCAACGGACAGACAGACGGACAGACAGACGGACAGACAGACGGACAGACAGACGGACAGACAGACGGACAGACAGACGGACAGACAGACGGACAGACCGACCGACAGATGGAATTGCTAGATCGACTCGGCTGGTGATGCTGATCAAGAATATATATACTTTATGGGGTCGGAGATGCTTCCTTCACTGCGTTAAAAGCTTCTGGACAAAATTATAATACCCTGCAAGGGTATAAAGATAGTCGGCAAGAATCTTTCCATAAAAAAAATAAAAAACCCTTAAAGATCTTGTCAAAAAACAGAAGGGAGACCTCTTTCTCATCAGTATCCGATCCCTCAATATGTTTATGCTTAAAAATAATGTTTTTATGTTAAATATTGTGTTTATCTTTAAAATATGTCTTCTTAGTTCTCAAGGATGTTATATAAGTTTCTAGATTTATATTTATATATATATATATTTCTTGTCAAATGAACTTCGTTTGCTCCTTTCAAAATCCTTTTCAAAACTCTCTGATGCTCAAAACCTAAAATCCCTCACAGCTGCGGCTGCGGCTTCCTTTTTAAGCATTTGTGACAGCTGTCAAGCGGATTAGCCGCTTTCGCCGCTGCCCGCTGAGCTTTATTCATTGAGGAATCCTGCCAAGCTCTCGCTTCCAGCGCCTGGAAGGCCAGCTGACGGGCGAGGAGCACTGGAAGCGCTTTTGGCGGCGAACCAGCTGTGTGTGGAGTCCCGACCCCGACGCGCAGCATCAACAGAGGGGGGCGAGAGCAAGCGAGAGAGAATGAGTTTTACAGCTACAGCGGCTGGCGGAACGGTGGGAAACGTAACGAAACGAAACGGTGAGCAGCGATTACTGCTGCTGCTGAGGCGAGAATCGGTCGCAGTCTCAGTCTGACGCAGCCAGCAGCCGACAGCAGTGGACAGCAGACAGTGGAGAGCAGATCCCGACGAGGATGCGGAGGAGCCGAGCGACCAAGCGAATCGCAGACCGAAATCGAAATCGAAATCGAAACCGAAACCCAAATCGAAATCGAAACTGAAACTGGGAAAGTGCGTGCTCCTAAGTGTGTGTGTGTGTGTGTTCCATTGCCAGTTTCGTTCCAGCAGCAGTGCATCAACAAGGGGGGGGTGGGGCAGGGCAAGGACCAAAACCAAAGGCAAGAACAAGAACAAGAACAAGAAGAGGAAGAAGCAGGAGACGGCCGCGGGCAACAAGAAAAGAGAAACGTATAAAAAACGCTCAAAGTCGTGATAAAAAATCTACAAAAAATACCTTAAATAAGTTCTAAAAGTACGAATTTTTGCAAGTATTTCTTCGGTTAAATGATATAAAACCCTTTTTGTTACTGTGCCTAAAAAGTGCGGCAAGTGCTCCGTTTAATGCTTATTTTAATGCAAAGATTAAGCCTTAAAGATAAATCACTGCATGTGTGCGTGTGCATAACCTTGACATATAACAAAAAAAATATATATAAACAACAACAACAAATTTAGATGTGTGTAAAAGTAGTTTTTCTTTTTTTTTTGTCGTGCAAATTCCACTGAAATGCCAAGCATTTTCCTCAAATAAATCGAACGGGCGAAGACGCAACGCCACGCAGAAAAACACAACAATTCGGGGAATCAAACGCTAAAAACAATCGCAGAAAGAAAACTAATCATAAAAACTAAAAAAAAAGAGTCTTAAACAAGTGGCCGCCAAGGCGAAAGTGGTTGCTGAAGAGGGAAAAGGCGAGGGAAAGGCGCATAACATATTGCTAAATCACACAAGAACGAGGAGAAAGAGAGGCCCTCAGAGAGAGAGAGAGAGAGAGAGATCATAATGTTGTTTCCTTTTTTTTTGTCTTCTTGTTGTTGTTGTTGCTGTACGCAGCCTACCTGAAGCAGAAGGCAGCGCGCTGTAAGCAATATTTTTGAGGTATATCCTTCTTAAGGACGTTCCAAAGGCAATTTTCTGCTGCTGCTGCTGCAGTGTCCGTGTGAGTGTGTGCTTTCTCTGCATGACTGCCTGTGTGTGTGCCACCCGCCGCCCGCCGCCCTTAAGCATTCCATGCTTTCTCGCTTTGTCTTCATCTTCACACACACACACACACACACACACACCCACAAATACTCTCAAACAAACAACACAAGAAAAGGAAGGCAGCAAGGAAAAAGCAAGGAGAAGCAGCAGGAAAATTCATGTAGGAAAATCTCTTTAAAGCGCAGGAAAAATGAAGAAATCCCAAATAATGCGAGCCACACGGCGTATGCGTAATATTCGCAGTGCTAAATTGCTCATACGCCAGGGTGGCTCCATTAAGAGTAAAAACTCTCCATCAACCACTCAGCTTGACAGCTTGGACAACTAAGAAATCATGATTAAAGCCTATTTTCATAGGAAAAAGTGTAGGAAATAGGGAAAATATACTTCTAGCTATGAAACTCTTGGCAAAAGTTATAAAATATGCTTAAAAAAAGTAATCTAAGCATTAAATCAAGGAGTAAAGCCTTGCCTACTTCATTTTTATCATAGAAATCACTACATATTAGCTTATTCCATGGGCAGATGCCTCAAAGATATTCCAGAATTGCTTTCACACCCTCTCTGAGCTATTTATGATGATCCAAAACACCAATCTGACCACGCTGAGTCCTTAATTCATTCTCAAACTGCTCGACCGCTTTCACCTGGCTGCAGTTTGCCGAAATCCTTTTGGCAAGTGCCCAATACTGTGTCACACAGATGCCGCGCCGATGTTGATGTTGACCTTTTAAGGATGCCAGGCCAGGCCAAGCCAAGCCAATCCAAGCCAGGCCCCTCACACTGGCGTGCCAGACATTTGAAATTGATGGATGAGCTGCTGCTGCTGTTGTGGCTCTTTTGGTCTGGTCTGGTCCTGGCCCTGATTCAGATTCTGATTCTTATTCTGATTTTGGTTCTCTGGCCATGTGTGAATTTCAAGCTGTTGCCAAAAGCGACAAACTCACCGAAAGACACGGATAGCTAATCAAAATTGATTAAATTGATGGCTAAGCTGAGGGCGGAGGGTTGGTTTTTGGGGTTAATCAGGGCAACAATGCAGTTGGATCCATCAATCAATTAGCAACCGGCAAGTGACAGTTAAAGAACAATAGAACGCTGGAAACCACATCGAATTTTAACTAGAAATCGTACTGAAAATAGTAAATCGAATCTTAAAGCCGATTACGAAGCGTAGACACAAATCTAGGCAATAATGGATACCAACTCAGCATCCTCACTGGAGTTGTCGTATGTATTTTATGTTTTTTGAGTTTTTACTTTATTTAATTATTTATTTTTATTTATTTATACCTTTTGATTTACTTATAATTTGCACAATGGTTTGCTTTAAGGAATTTTTACTTTTTCTGTTGCTGTGACTAATGTTTTAATTTGCTTGCAGTATTTTGTTTTATTTTCTTTCTATTATTATTATTATTGTTTTAAATACCCAATAATTACACAGGAGTAGTTATGTTTTATGATTTATGTTTTAATTAGCCGCAATACCAGCACCACAACTTAGCTCAAGAAGATATCACAAGAAAAAGGAAAGAAGATCGGTCAGTGTGACCAAAGGCTACGTATTCATTAAAGCCTAAAAGGAATATATACTAAATGGTATTTCTGTATAGGAATAGGGGTACTCCAACAATTAATATATTTTTATTTCTTTTAAAGTTCTTTGGTTCAGCTAACTTTACCTTGATTTATCTATTATTTTCGCATTATTTTAGTCTGCAAAATATTGAATATACTTAAGAAATACCTAAAAACCCTTAGGGGTTAATAAGGGCTATGAGATCCCTTCGACTTAGTGGTAAAGATGCGTTTTTTTTTTAATTTTCATTCAAAGTTGCAAAAGAACCATATTCAAAAAGACTAAGCCCAGTAGAAGCATAACTTTTCTTAAATTTTCCCAACAAACAACTTGATTTTAGTTCGGAAAAGGATTAGTTAGATTCAGTTGAGTTAAAGTTCGCCTTAAAAGAGAATAATATAATAATATTAAAGCGGTAAATCATATTTATAAAGACTAAAGCCCATAAGTGACTTTGTTCTCTTAAACTCAAGTTCAGTTTTCGGTCAAGTAAAGCAAAGTTAAGTTAAGTTGTGTTAAGTTGAGTTCCCTCAAATGCGTGTCACGGCAAAAGGCAACCAAAAACTTAAGAGGCGTGAGTTGATGTCTCTTTCTGGACCCTCTTGCTCTCTCTCTCTCTCTCTCACTCTTTTTGCCCTCTCTCTTTCTCTAGGGGGAGGAGGGCTTAGGTGAAGTATTTACTGCGCACACCGAAAAAATAGAAAAAGCCAAAAGGAAGCGAAATGCGAGGAGATGCGAAAAAGGAGGGCAGGGCAATGGGGACCCGGTTCGCTTTTCCCGGCCTAGCTTTTTCCCGGCCCAAAGGGACACGCACACACACACAGATGCAAATACGCCAGGACACACACACACACACACACAGCTGCAACAACAGCAAACACGCAGACGCAACACAAGCAAAAAAAAAAAAAGACTGAAATGAAGAAAGCCAAGACCAAAAAAAAAAAACAACAAAAAAATAGAAACAACAAACTGACAGCTGCTTAACACTCCTGGCCAAAGACAGAGATGGCACTACAGCGGGAGGGAGCGATAGGGACAGACAGAGAGAGAGAGAGAGAGGGGGAGAGTGAGAAGAGACAAAGACAGGGACAGGGCTGAGGTGTCTGATAATAACTGCAAAGATAATGGAAAGCTCACAATGCTAGGCTACACCAACGAAGCAGCGGGCGAAGCAGGAAACGCCAATAAACGAGGCGGCGCGGCGCGGCACGGCACTCGGCAGGCACACGGCACATAACGGTAAACGAACGCAGGACGCAGCGACACGCACCGACATGCAGACACACACACACACACAAGTTCGTTCGTGTTTCGTGTGTCTCGCATGGCTTTCTTTTCGCGTGTGTGTGGGTTGCATAAATCCGCCAACAAGTTTCCCATTGTGCAGGGCCGTAGTCGTACGTAGCGTACGTAGTCCAAGGCAGAGAAGAGACCCCTCTCCGACACACAAAAAGGAGCGCGCTCCCATCCACCCGTTGATTTTCCTCTTACGCTCTTTCGCTCTCTCTCTCCCTCTCCCTCGCTCTCTCACGCTCAATGACTCACGAGCTTTGCCCTCGTATTGGTGTGTCTTGTTATACACACACGCTCGCCACGTGCCTGTGTGTGTGTGTGTGTGTGCGAGTGTGTGCCTGTGTCGGTGTCATTACATCGCCAGTTAAGCGCTTACACGCTTCAATTTCTCGCTTGCCACTTATGGCCCAACATTCGTCGCCTTTCGTCCTTTTCGCACATTGCCCGCGCGCGCTTGTTCCCCTGCCATTCCATTCCACTCGTTCCATTCCACTTCGTTCGTCCGCTTCGTTCGTTCCGTTCCGCGCGCCACGTTTTAGCGCGCTCTTCCAGGCGACTCTGTTGTTTGTTCTGGCCCTCGAACTGGAAACCAAGCGAAAAGGGCGAAAAAACAAGGCGAAAAATCGTAAAGCAAAAAGCGGGAGAGCCCCAAAAGCGTGGATAAACCCAACAAAAAAGAAATGAAGCAAACAAAAAAAAGCAAAGGAAAATCGAGTGAAACACAAATCACAGGCAAAAGAAAGCGACACTTTGCTGATTTTTCCCCTGTGCTGCTCTCGTTCTTTTTTCCACTCCTTTGCTGTCCTTTGTGCGGTTTAATTTAAAAATAAAGCAAAAATAAATTAAAAAAATAGATTGAAAAATATATAAAAGTGCAAATATTCACGAACTTCAAGAGAAAAGCATCAACTTGACTGTTTAAATTATTTAATTCAACATTTAAATACAGACTTTCGCTTAATTTATAAATAATATAGTGTAGGCGTTGACCTCATCCCTTCCTCACCTTTTTTTTCCATCCGAATAAATGCCATGCTGTGTGTGGGGGGATTTACCTGTTTTCCCCCCTTTCACTTCCAATACCACATCAATTCGAAAGGTTCAAGGTTGTTGTTCTCAATCGGAAAGTCGCGCCAAAAACAACAAACAGCTTCGCGCAATCAATTTTGCAATTATTTTGCAATAAAAAAAAACGCTGGAGAGGGAATAAGGGAGAAAATCGTGGAAAAGTGGAAAAACCGCAATGATAAAGGGGAATGAAAACGGCTTAAATGCGGACATAAATAAAAGTGAAAATCTAGAGTCTGAAAATCAATAGGTAAAGGACATTCTCAGCTGCCGCACTCGCACTCTCTCCCTTGCTCTCTCTCCCTCTCTCGCTTTCGCTTTCGCATCCATGGCAAAAGTTGTGTAGCTTTCTTCTTGAATTTCCCAAAAAAAAAAAAAAAAATACACACACACACACATGACAAGGAAAAAGCCTATTTATACTCGGTGTGTGGTGTCTAAAAGCGGAAATTACCATTTTCACTTGCTGTTTCCGGTCGCGACATAAATTTTGTGGCATTGTTGTGATGTGAAAAAAATACAAAAAAACGAGTTCGGTGATTAATAAATTTAAATATTTGCAATTCGTATTCGCAGAGGGTGAAATATGTGAAAGAAAACTAAACGGAAAGCAATGCCAGCTGCATTGCCCTATTGCCAAACTACAAACTGTTCTCAAAGCCAAAAAAGAAACCGAAACAACTAAAACAAAATCCAATTAATGTCTTCGCCAAAACTTCAAACTAAAACCTAATTTAATTAACACAAAAAACACTAAACACTAAATGAACGCTGCAACTACGAACCGGGGACTTCGTCTTTTCCTGCATCAAATTCACATGGAACGAATGGAGCAACCGATTGCCAAATGCTAGCCAAAGCCGTCGTAGCATCCTTAATGGCCAGAAACCGCACCACGGAGGTGCCGCAACTTGCCGTGCAGCTCGCTAAATAACCAAAGGCTGGCCGAGGTGCTCGATCTAGCGAGGAAACAATAGAGCCGAGGAGCAGGAGGAGGAGCAACCGAGCAGGCTGAGCATTGGCGCAATTAGCGATTCGCACCACTTGCTCGTCCTCAACCATTTCCCGCATCGATTTCATTGAGCGATGGGGCCTCACACCGGTTCTGCGACCGCGCCAGGAGCAGCCCCTGAGCGGTGAAAATCTATCCAACGCTTCGCCCCCTCTTCTGCGCGATAGGTAATGTTGTTAAATCTTCAGATCTGACAAACTATATAGCCTAATTTTCGGTGCGGGGAAACCCTGAAAATACTCCCCTCGTTTTTCTTTCGTTTTTCTCACACCTAATAGCCCCTAATCGTATTAAATATCGCTTAACTGTTGTTATTTTCTCAGACTTGAGGTTTATTTTTTTTTTTATTTCGGTTGGGGGGACTTTGGTTTTCTTTTTAGGGTAATTTCCCTTTTTCTCGGAATATATTAAGTACCGTTTAAGTTGTGAAAGCAAGAGGAATGGTAATTTATTTATAAGAAAGTCTATAACCTAATCCAGGGAAAGTTTATGGGTGGGACTAGAAATATTTTCATTTAATAATAATATATTATTCCAAGCTATATATAAATATATTTGATGTAATGGATATAATAATGAAGTTTCAGAGAAAGATTCTGGAACCAAAAAACCCTTTTTCTTCTCCGAAATATTTCCATATTTTTCCCAATTTCCCCGTATTTACAATCCACTAAAAGATGTAAACTACAAGCGAATTTCTTTGAATTTATAATACTGAAAATTCCAAAGAGCTTGTGGCTAGGTAAGGTATTTAATATTTTCTAGAGAAGCCCCTTTTATATTTTCCCCATGAATTCAAAGTTCCTGTAAATAAAACTTTAAACTTTGAATTGAACTGAAATACCTGTGGAGCTGTGTGACATTTGTCCCAGTAAATCGTATATATCTGCCATATATGAAGGCAACAAAGAAACTTTTTTACGAACTTATCTCCAAGATAAAAGCAAAGAACAATGTTCCCTGCTCGGGATTCCACTCACGTTTCGAGGAGCCACAAGATAGTCCCATTGGAAGACAGACAGGTGGCGAAGGTGGAATGCCAAGCAGAATACAGGTTGCAATATGTTAGCTTCTCCTTATCGAAAGCACTTGCCACAAACTTCCATTGCATGGCTTCGGGCAAGCGTTCATCACGATGCCGATGATGATGCCGATGATGAATGACAAATGATGAAGCGACAGTGGCAGAGAGGAGTCAATGCAGATGCACAAACAGAAACAGAGGACAGAGAACAGGGACACACACACAGCTACCGAAAAACATACACACACATAATGAATACACCACCCATCTAGACTAACACTCGCCCACCACTTTGTGGGTGGGTCAATGCGGCGTATGCGCAATGTGACATTGACAGTTTGCCCAAACAGCAAACACAAAAGTGGCACAGCATCAATATCATTAACATTTCAACGGAGGCTGGACCCCAGCACCCTCAGCACATCTCGTCGGTGCTCCTTCAGCCGATTGAGACATAACAATATCCTTTGATGATATCCTGTAATCGTCTCAGTGAATTGACATGAGTTTGACATTGAAATTGATGCTGGATGCTGGATGGGTGTGTGTTTGCTTGCCTTTTCCCTTTGATTTTCTCCCCTCTGGCTTTAGTGCTGCTTCTGTTTCTGGTGGAACAATGATACCGACACGAGACCGAGAAGTTCAAGTACAAATGAAGAGCGAATCGAATGCATCGGGGGGCTAAATTGGTAAAAGCAATTCATGACACTAAAATCGCTGACACTGATTCCCTTTGCACCCTTGCAGAGGGAGAAAAGGGATATAAGAAATGGGAATGGCACTTATAGGTCAAAAAGTGCATAATAAAATTTTTTATTAATTAGTTAGAGCATTAAATTTAGTTTTAGATTGTAAAATAAAGCAATAAGAAACCGTGTAAGCAGACTAATTATCTCTTAATATAGTTACTTAGTTAAAAGTAAAAAATTCATTAAAGAATTGAGCAGAGTTATAGATTTAACGATTATACGAAGGAAATTCATTGAGGGTATGAACTACTTTTGAATACCCTCAATTGATTCACAAGCATAGTGCAAGTAATTACTGAGAACAGGGATGCCCAGTCTTGGCCCTCTGAGGCACTCCAATTGGCGCTGCTTGCTTTTTACTGCTTGCTTTATATGGCTTTATTTTTACTGCTTATCTTTTACTGCTTGCTTTTCACTGCTTGCGACCTAAAGGGCAAATCTGGGGGCATCCCTGCTCTAGACCTTTGCCTTAAATAAGAAAGAGCTAATAACAGCAAATTTATATATTTAATAAATTATTAATATTCAAATTAATAATAATTCCTCATTAAAATGTTCACTAAAGAAATGAAGAAAAAAAACAACTCAGTAAATCCCAACTACAATCTAAAAGCTCCAAGGAAACTATCTACTAATTATCCCTAGCTGCTTAAATTCTCAACTGGCAACCTGTTTTGTGCTCAGTGTATGTCACTACTCCTTGCCATTGTTGCTGTTGTTGATTGACGAGGCTTACACTTTCACTTTGCCTTTTTACCCGAGCAAACAATTGCCGCACATTTCAACTTGCAACTTGACTTTTGCTCGCTGCTTGCCGCTCGCTATTTTCTGTCATTGTTCTTGACTTTTGATCCTGTTTGTTGTTGCTCCTTTGCTTTACTTTTTTGTTATATTTTTTGTTGCTGCCTCCTGGCCTTTGTTGCTGTTGTTGCTGTTGGTGGCTGATAGTAGTTGTTGCTGGCAGCGACAAGGCGACAAGCGACGTCAAACGTCAGCAACAAAGCCATGAACAATGGACGGCGAACAGCCAGCAATGAGTACAGCGAGTGTGGGTGTGTGTGTGTCACACTCAGCGAAAATCGGGATTTAAGCACAAGGGGAAATATCACTAACCTTTGCTTAGAGGAAACTTGATCTGATCCTGAACTTGGTTTAAAGAAAGTCTTTAGATTTTTAACTCCCATTTAAAGCTTCTTGTTCCTTATTTTATAGCCTCCAAATCCAGTTTATTTCTAGACCTTATCATGTATATTTTCTTCTCTCAAAATTTTTTCTTCAGCTTCCTTTGCATTAATTCTCTCAGTGCAGCCATCGCACAACACATGCATCGCCGCCATTGTGTGTGTGGCTTGCCAGTTTCGCTTTGTGTCGTCGCTTTCACTCGCTTGACTTTCCCCGTATGTCCTTATGGTCCTTATAGTGGCGGCCCTATCACCCGACTTTTCCCACTGCGGTGCATTAAAATTAAAAGCACACACACACAGGATACGAGGAGGGGCATTAAACGGTTTCGGGGACTTAACAAATTGAATGGAGATTACTTTCATTGTGGGCCAAGACGATTGGCCAAAAGGGGGGACTGTGTTGGGGAAAATTGTATTGGAAGGGACAAAGAAAAGTTTTTTGAGGCATCTGCTGACCAATAGGGAATTTCTCTGATGGGCTTTACTGGATTACAAGTAATAATAATTGAGTTGTTATTGGAATAGAGATATGTTTCCTATAATCGAAAAAGATTGAATTGTATTTTCTTATTTAAAGTATTCAATAAATTAATAAAAGCTGCCTCTATAGCATTCCATTAATAAGAGGTTAAGTTTTGTTTATATTAAACATTTTTAATAATAAAATAAGTAGTTAAAAAACTATTTTAATATTTTTCAATCACAAAAACCTCTTGGCAATGTGTATCTTTCTATCCAGATACTCATGGAATCGATAAGTGAACTTTCTGCACAGCCTTTTCGATTGTCTTATTCCTGCTGAAGAGGCCCCATGAAGTGATTGCACTTCTGCGAGACATGGCTAAGAGCTCTCCATCGGCTTCCGTTTTCTCCCCACTCGAGTGTCCATCCGGCTTCGCTTTTAGGCCAAACTCAACCCCATTTTACACCCCGATTTGGCCTATTCTGGGGGGACGCACTTGAGACATTTGAAAAGTTTCACCTTTTCGAGAAGTTCGCTCCGCTTTTAAATTGCGCGCTTAACAAGTTTGTTTCCTGCCTCTTTATTTGTGCTTTTTTTTCTGGCACGCTTTGCATTGTTGTTCCTTGAAGCTAAAGCCTTCTGCATTTTTTTCGGATAATAAACGACGAAAAGTTTCAAACGGCGGAACATGTTTAAAATGCCTGACGTGCATAGCAGCAGGAGCAGCAGTCGCAGCAGTCCGTTTTTTCACCAGTTATTCGACGTATCCCCCCCTATTTTGCAGCCCCTACGGCTGGCCACACGTGCATTTGCCAAATGCAAACAGCACCGAAAACAGAATGCGACAGGCAACAACAAGCTCTCCCCCAACGGGCCCCCCTTTGAGCCCCTCTCTGGGGCCAAAACAACCCCCACTCGACCCATGCCACCTCGAGCTGCGTTGTTGCTGGTAAACAGCTTGCATGTCGGGCACCTGAGAATGGTTGCCAAAAATAAAAACACCAAACGGAAAGCACAAAATGAGAATGGAAATGAAAAACGAGAAGGCAAAGTGCCGAGTTGAGGGTATGAACTACTTCTGAATACCCTCAATTGATTCGCTTAAATAGGGCAAACTAATCACTGAGAGCAGGGATGCCCAGTCTTGCGCTGCTTGCTTTTTACTGCTTGCTTTTAACGGCTTTCGTTTTACTGCTTGCTCTTATACTGCTTACTTTTCACTGTTTGCAACCTTAAAGGGAAAAACTAGGGCATCCCTGTTCTTGATCTTTGAGTTTATTAATCTTAAGTAAAATATAGTAAAGAAATTTTTATATTTCGAGCTTTTCAATTTATACTTAAAATGTATTTTTCCTAAACATGTAAAAGTACACACCCAACCCTCAGTTAGAGTATCAAAAGCAGCAAATCACGAAAGCAGATCCGAACCAGAACCAGAACCAGAAACTCACACAAATTGTGCACGCAACTGGCCAAGGTCACACAGGGCAGTTGCTGGTTAGTTCAACTATCCGCCCCGTGAGTCCTTCAGGCAAGGATTTGCATAATTCGACTCTGCGGCGGCCATGATTCCCGATCCCCGCTTCGTCTGGCGATTGATGGCCCCCGGATCCGGATCCGGCTCCGTATCCGGACCCCGCCACCAAATACGATTCTAGCGGCAGGTTGCAGCCTCAAGGCAAATCGTTGCAAAATGCAAAGAGAAATTCCTTGCCAGAGAAGACACGAAGCCCCCCAAAGAAATCCAATATCAGTTACCAATATTGTCTAGGAATTTGTACAGGAAATATGTAAGGCAATAGAACGAGAGTCACTGGAAGAGAAATACGTAGACACTTATTATATACATGAATAGAAGGACATTATAAATATACTTTAAAGTATAAGGTATATTGCAGGTGTTTCTATATATTTATTTTCATATTTAATTTCTCAAAATATTTACAGCATTGTCCTGGAATTCTTGACTATACTAAGAGTACTATTTTTTTTTCTATCAGTGCACCCATGTATTCATTCATTTACATTCACGTTCCCAGCTTTGTCAGTCGAATGTCGTTTGTGACGTCAGCATCGAATCAAGTTTCGCATTCACCTCGCGCCGCCTGAGGCGCCTTTCCTTCGTTTGATGGCAGCGTTGATTGAATCATGTTAACACGCTGAGCCCCCTTAACCCCTTAACCCCCCGAGTCGCCTGAACACTCTGAACCCGTTCACCGCCCTCTGAGCCTCCAAGGGGAAGGCGCTTGCAAATCAGCTTTATCAATGCTGTTTCCCAGCAAGGGTGAGCCATGGGGGGCTGGATGGATTTCAAAGTCGCGGAGAAATCCGAGATTTGTGGGAAAACCCTTTAAGGCAGCCCATTAGCTTTGTGGGAAAATGCACAATTATGTACTTATTCATATATGGATGCTTAAGCTAGAGGAATCTTTTAAATCAGGGCAAATAAGTGACTTTCGAAGTAATTTCGAGTTGATTTATTAAGGATTTTAAACTAAATCAAGTTAACTTTGCCTTGTGGGTTGAATTTTGTATTAATTTCTCATTTATTTTTTATTATACGTATATTCTTACATTATTTGTTGAACCAAAAAGTGTTTAATAATTACTTTTATTATTGATAATTAGTTGCTAAAGTATTTATAGTCTCCTTTGCACTTTTCTATTAATTAACCCATGTGCATTTACTTACTCACTTGCCTACTTGCAACTCACTTACATAGTTTCGTATCTCCAAGCTATTAAACTCACGGCTCTTCTCTGCGCTTCTCAATCGATCCACTTAAGGGTTCCTTCTAACCCATTTTACTCAGATTCGTAGCTCCGAGCTCTTAAACACTTTGCCCTTTTCTGCGACTTTGTTTACGCAGTTTCGTAGCTCCCAGCTCTTAAATTCGTCGCCCTTCTCTGCGCTTCTCAATTGATCCAGCTAAGGGATAAGTAATTACGACTTACTTCACAGGGTTCCAAAGCTTCAAGCTCTTAAATTCACCGCCCTTCTCTGCGCTTCTCAATCGATCCAGCTAAGGGTAGAAAAATGTCTGCAGTATCCACTTATTTGCCAGATGCGTCTCCTCCCCAGCTGTTGCCTGATTAACTTGCAGCGATGTGTGAGGAGCAGCTGGGTTAGTGCGGCATCCAATTGGGGTTGACCGGGTGCTCGCTGTGACTGCAATGGCAAGTGCACTCCCTCAGTTCAAGGCTGTGTGTGCGTTTGCATGCCTTAAATTTCCTTTGCCATTTCACATTAATTCATAAATTTCAGCATGCCGTTGTTGACGCTGCTAAAAATAGTCCAAAAGGGGGCTTGGGGCATGGGGATGGTGATGGGGATGGGGTTGGGTTCTGGTCCTGCCACTGAGGTTGACTGCGGCTGAGGCTGACGTTGCCTTGACCGGTGCATACTCACACACAGAGCCATGTCCTCATGTCGGATACTCTTTTGGATACTCACACGCGGAAGACGAAGTTCCACTTCGATTTGTCGACTTTGCATTGAACTTCAGCAGTCGCCGTTGCCGTGCCCGTTGCCGTTGCCTTTGCCATTTCCGTTTCCGTTTACGTTTCTTGCTTGGGCTTCACCGACAGAAGCCAAGGTTTCGGATTTTGGATTTGGCTTCGGCTTCGGCTTTGGCTTCAGCTTTGGCTTTGGTCTTGGCTTCACTTGCGACTTATGCAATCCACCTGAAAATGCGGAAGTGGGTGAGACTCGCGTTGTTGATGTATGTGTGTGTGTGAGTGTATGTACTCGTATCCTGTAAATAGGTCGCTGCAGCAGAGCCAGCGACTCATCGACATCGTCGTCGTTGTCGGCATCTAGAAAGGAGGCGACAATGACGTCACGCGCCGCATCAGGCCGTGCCGTGCCATGCCGCTGACCTATATATACACACACGCCGCAGCGCCGCAGCACCGCAGGCCGACGCAAGTGCAACAGAGACAGCGGGGCCGCATAAATTCCACACTGACATTTACATACAGCGGATAAAGGCAACAAATTTTGTTGTACATGGAGCAGCCACATGACAAAGAGGATATGCAGATGCAGGAGGAGCGGCAGAAGGACGAGGCTGGGCTAGGCTAGGCTAGCGATGCACCTGGCCAAACACTGTTTGTTGACATTAAGCTGGGAGTTCTCTCTCTGTCTCTCTCTCCATATATGTTACTCACCTGGCCGGCCTATTCTGAACTTCCTTCTGACGTCACATCTATGGAAAACAATAACAAGGAGTAGTTCATGGATATTATAAATGGAAAAGCTTAATCAGGGTTCAGGGTTCAGTGTGTGGCAGCTATAAGAACTGTTAAACATTTTATTGCATACTTCTAGACACCTTTTAAAATGATTTAAAACTCTTAGGGATTTTAATATTGATGGAGTTGTGAATAAGTAGAAATTTATTAAGTAACTTTTTCAAAATAAGATAAGAAACAGTGCAGAGTGCAGTGTCTAATTAAAATTCCACATTCGGCGTAAATACCATTAGTTCCCAGCTATAACGTTTTGGGAATTTTAAAGCTAAACAAGCTGTAAGTTCACAGATGCTCTTTAGTTCAGAAAATACCCAATAACACTGCATATTTTCACAGCAATAGAGTTTCCTCGAATTAAAGGAGCTCTAACTTGATAACTCCCGTGCAAGTTAGCCATAAGCAGGATTCAGGGTTCAGGGTTCAGAGCTTAGGCTTAAACATATTAAAATACCAGTAAGTGTGGCAGCTATATGAACTTAATTTAAAATATATTATACACATACATGTTAAACATTTTATTGCCTACTTTTAGACACCTTTTAAAATGATTTCAAACTCTTAGGGATTTTAATATTGATGGAGTTGTAAATAAGTAGAAATTTATTAAGGAACTTTTCCAAAATAAGATAAGAAACAGTGCAGAGTGCAGTGTCTAATTAAAATTCCACATTCGGCGTAAAAACCATTAGTTCCCAGCTAGAACTTTTTGGGAATTTTAAAGGTAAACAAGCTGTAAATTCACTGATGCTCTTTAGTTCAGAAAATACCCAATAACACTGCATATTTTCACAGCAATAGAGTTTCCTAACTCGATTACTCCCGTGCAAGTTAGCCATAGGCATTACTTCTCTTGCTTGCCCCACGAAATAAGAAATTTTCAATTACCATATTTTACGGGGGATATACATAATTCTTCCCTATTTAATTTATAGTACAATGTTATTATTATATACGAACAGGCAAGATGGAGTGGCGGCCCGGAAAAGATTTATGCCGACAAACAATTTGTCCGAACAGGCGCTGGCCATTATTGCACCAGAATGGTTGAAAGGAGCAGATGATGCAGATGGTGGCAGGGTGGCAGGCTGGTTGGGTGGCACTGTGGGCAGTGCACTTACACGCTTAATTAAATGCCACGGCACGGCGCCAAAAAGCAGGCAACCTGCCATGCAACAACGCCTCGAATATCGCATCCACAAAAAAAAGGGGCTGGGGCTGGGGCAAGGGGCAGCAACAATTGCACATTGTCAGCAACATCAGCGATAAGGGCGGAAAATGTTGGGCACGCTGCCAGCTGGTGGCGGCTCTGGTTCAAGGGGGGCTCGTCCTCCTCGGCAGGGGGTGCCAGAAGCTTTTCGGCCAGTCCTTTTTATATGCGATTGTAATACAATTTCAATTACAAGTGTAAACATAAGTATATTGCCAGCGAGGGCGTGGCTGACAGAGAGAGAGAGAGAGAGATGGACAGGGAACCAATGTGCAATGAATTTAATTTGAGGCAAGGCGAGGCAAGGTCTAAGCTCAAAGGATACGTAAGCCTCCAGCCGGCAGGCAGGCAGCAATTGCAATTTGAGGATTCAAGAGGGGCGAGGGCCGGGTGCCGGGTGCCGACTGAGGTGAGTCGAGAAAGTGAGACCGAAAATCCCCGCAACGGAATATATGCAATATGCATGGCCCATTGAATATTCAATGGCTGAGCAGCATCTGGAAATTGATTCGAGCCGTAAAAGTAATTAAAGACCAGGCCACTGGAGAGCTTAAAGATCGAAACCCGATGAATAATGAAGATGTGACTTCCAGTTAAAAAAGAAGGCGAATGCCTGGCTAAAAATAAATCAAATAAATCGCAGCCAGTTAAGTAATAGCCCAAGTCCCAGTCAATTCAAGTCAAGTCAACTAATTGCTGTTCAATTATGAAGGAGAAGACTTAATTACAGACAGCCAACAGACAGACAGCTTTGTAAGCCATTAATTTATTAATTATTTATCAGGCTTACGCGCTGATATGGTTGTATATTGAGAATGTTCTCAACTATATTTTAAAAACTTTTTTCACTGACAATAATACCGAAAAAAAATAATTTTAATTAAACATACAATGCAAGACATATATTTTTATCGTTAATTAATATTAAGTAAGCTATGTATAATTCAATATATTTTATATAAGGCTTACTAGCTGAGTTGGTTTCGATTTATCCATCTTTATGTGTTGAAAATAAGATTTAATACCTTTTTTTCACATAAAATAATACCGAAAAAAGGTTTAATGGGGAATGTAGAGTAATCCTACATGAATATATAAAATATGAAAATTTCTTTATTTTATTATTGATTAATACTAAGTAATTATTGTATTAATTAATATATCCGACTTTCTTGCTGCTTTGGTTTTGATTTATATATTTTTATATGTTGAGAATGTCCCTTAATACCATTTAATACCTTATATTCACTGAAAATAGTACCAAAAAAAGTGCTTAAATGGGGAATAAATAATTATCTTAGAAGGGCATATAGAAGATAATAATTTTTATATGTTATCATTGATTAATACTAAGTAAACTTTGTATTAATTTATAAATAATATACCAGACTTTCTTGCTGCTTTGGTTTTGATTTATATATTTTAATATTTAGAGAAAGTTCCTTAATACCTTTTAATACCTTATATTCACTGAAAACAATATCAAAAAAGTGCTTAAATGGGGAAAATAAATTTATCTTAGAAGGATATATAGAATAAGAATATGTTATCATTGATTAATACTAAGTAAACATTGTATTAATTTATAAAAAATATATCAGACTTTCTTGCTGCTTTTGGTTTTGATTTATATATTTTTATATGTTGACAATGTTCCTTAATGCCATTTAATACCTTATATTCACTGATAATAATACCAAAAAAAGTGTCTAAATGGGGAATATAAATTAATCTTACAAGAATATATACAGTAAGAAGAATCATGTATTTTTTTATTGATGAGTATTACTTACTTATTAACTAAGAGTAAGAAAATTCTTATATGTTATCATTGATTAATACTAAGTAAGCATTGTATTAATTTATAAATAATATACCAGACTTTCTTGCTGCTTTGGTTTTGATTATATATTTTTATATGTTTAGAATGTTCCTTAATACCATTTAATTCCTTTTAATCACTGAAAATAATACCGGAAAAAAGTGCTTAAATGGGGAATATAAATTAATCTTACAAGAATATATAAAATAATAAGTATTATATATTTTTTTATTGATGCATACTAATTACTCATTAACTTTAACCTTTATCCCCGACAGGTCTTTGCCCAAATTGAGCAGTCAAGACGAAGAAGGGGGGGCTGGTCATGGCTTTGGTGGCGGACCGCAACACTTTGAACCCATTCCTCACGATCATGATTTCTGCGAAAGAGTCGTTATAAATGTGAGTCCATCCTAGCTCTGGAACAACCTTCCTACCCAGTTAAAATTCCCAATTCCATTTTCAGGTAAGCGGACTAAGGTTTGAGACCCAACTACGTACGCTAAATCAATTCCCGGACACGCTGCTTGGGGATCCGGCTCGGAGATTACGGTACTTTGACCCGCTTAGAAATGAATATTTTTTTGACCGTAGTCGACCGAGCTTCGATGCGATTTTATACTATTATCAGAGTGGTGAGCATCCTCCAAAGTCCCCTCTAACCCCCTATCTTTCTCAGTGTGTGTGCAGCCCCATGCTAATGTCTCTCTATTTCTCTCTATCCTCGTCCTCGCACAACAACAATAAAACAATGAATACCACCCCTGTTCGCCCAAACACCCACACACCCGAACAACACACACACCCATAATGTTCATCCACAGGTGGCCGACTACGGAGACCGGTCAATGTCCCTTTAGACGTATTTAGTGAAGAAATAAAATTTTATGAATTAGGTGATCAAGCAATTAATAAATTCAGGTAAGCCCATGTGTTGCCCCAAAGAAATTCCACTAAACACCTCCTAACAAAAACCAAAAACCAAAAGATAAATAAAAACAAAACCCAGAAACCCAACCAAAAATAAACTATAACAAATCAAATGCAAACAAGAGAGGACAACGAATTGGTTCGGTTTGTTCTATATTGGTAGCACGGCAAATTTATTGAATCAGTGTAATGAGGCATGCAACACGGCAAACAGACCAACGCACGCACACTCAGACCCAGATAGGAGTAGATCTAGACTTGGCCCACAAAAGTGTACACATTGCGTTGGCTGGAAATGCGAATAAAAAAGGGGAAAGTCACAATGATGCGGGTATGACACTGCATTGACAATTTCATTAATTCGAGCTTAATTCGAGGACGTTGTCAGATTTTTTTGTAATGCGACTACGGGCACACCGATTCCACACTATGTACAACTTTGACACAATATTAAATAATATTAATATACAAATGAAATTAATAAATGATATTGAACTTGCGGTATCAATCAATTTGAATAAAACGGGTAGTAATGATCTCATGCTTTTTAATATTATTGAATAAAGTATTCAAGGCACACAAATATAGGGTTATGACACTGCATTACTATTTTTATTAATTCGAGATTTTATTAGAACGTTCTCAGATTTTTTTGTGAGGCGATTCCATATCAAGTACTATGTAATGAAAATAGTATACATCTTTGACATAATATTAAACAATTGTTCCACAGTTTATTTAGATAAAATGCGGTATAAATCAATTTGTATGGAACGGGTTCTAAGAAAATCATGCTTTAAATATTATACAATATTAATTAAAAACACTATACAAAGCTGAACAGTTCATTGAATATATTAAAATTACGATCAAAATTTGTAATATTCAATAAATAATCATTAAATATTGATTATAATGCTTATAATTATAACTTATAATGCTTACGATCCCTGGTTTATATAGGTAATAAGCACGTGAAATTACATAAATTGCTTAGAAAACCTGATGAAAATATTAAAAAGTGCTGTGAAAGTATACAATATCAAAACCACATCGCATAAAACACTTGTCATTAAATAAATTAAAACAAACAAATGGTAACCCAAACAATTGATTTCCAATTTCTCAAAGCTACACGTACCTATGAAATATTTTAAATTAAGTTTAAACTAAACTAAAGCCCATATGAAGCCAAAAGGCATCACCCTAAATTTGTCTGCCCAGAAAATCATGTTATGTAAAGCTTGTTAGGACTTGTCCTGCCTTTCATTTCGATCTTTCCAAAAACTAAGTATTTCCAGCTAAAGCAAAGTAGAGGAAAATTTAGAATATACAAAAAAAACCGACTGCAACTGACGCGAACTCTAGACGGGACTTTGGACCGAAGTCGAGGGAGAGCAAGTGAATGTTAATCACTTGACCACCAGCTTAAAATTTTGTTGATACGACGCGGGGGGCAGCATGGCCGGACCCGTGGAGCGAGGAAGCCCGTGAAGAAGGAGGCCCCGGCAGGCACGGATGACTATCTGGCTCGAACAGGAAAGGATCCGCAGCCAACGTATTCCTTTTACAACTTCCAGACACTGCTTAGCTGCGAACGATAATTGCATTTTGTTAGTCTCTTAATTTGTTCACTTCGCTTGGCTTCGGTTAGAGCTTCTTGCCTGCTTTCGATTAGACAGCGAACCAATAAATCCAATCTGTGCCTAACAAAACAATAAATATTTAATAATCGCCACACTCACAGACCCACACTCCAAGATTCCTACACAACAATTTAATCAAAAAGAAAAATATAAAAAGAAAAGAACTGCCTGCAAGAATATCTTCTAACGAAGGACCATCAATCATTTGTTCTATTTTGCAGAGAGGATGAAGGCTTTATTAAAGAGGAAGAAAGACCATTACCGGATAATGAGAAGCAGAGAAAAGTCTGGCTGCTCTTCGAGTATCCAGAGAGTTCGCAAGCCGCCAGAGTTGTAGCCATAATTAGTGTATTTGTTATATTGCTATCAATTGTTATATTTTGTCTAGAAACATTACCCGAATTTAAGCATTACAAGGTGCGTACGAAACAAGCCGAAGGACACCTCCCAGAGGATACATCACTTCTCCCTCTCTCTCTTTTTCTCTGTCTCTTTTTTTTGTATTTTATAACCTATATTGCAGGTGTTCAATACAACAACAAATGGCACAAAAATCGAGGAAGACGAGGTGCCTGACATCACAGATCCTTTCTTCCTTATAGAAACGTTATGTATTATTTGGTTTACATTTGAACTAACTGTCAGGTATGCCAAGCACTTCCATATCAAGCTATATATGCGTACACCTAGTCCTAAGCTAAGCGAACGAAAGAGAAATATTAGTTTGAACTCGATCCAATTATTCGAATACAATATCTCTCTATCTCCATCTGAAAAGAAAGCTCTGTCTCTAAATTGAATTTAAAATATTGATTGATTTTTCGTTTTAAATTAAATTTGATTTATCTTGGTTTTTTCTTTATTTTATATAAATTTATTTATAACCTTGCAGAGGGTATTACATTTTTAGTCTGAAGTTATAGAAGAAGCCCTATAAAGTATTTAAAGTCTTGATCAGCATCGCAAACCAGTCGATTAGTCATGTCCGCTTGTCCGTTCGTTTGTCCGTTAGTCTCCAGTGTCTCCTTTTTAGAGCTATCAGCGTGAAATTTCGCCTATAGCCGTATTTTTATGGCATGTTTTATGAATATAAGTCGGAACTGGAACTAACTAGTACAAAATAATTATAACTTCAATATTTCCTAACATATTTCCATTTACTTCGGGGTATATTCATGTCTTACGATCTTAAAATTGGGGAAGATTATTAAAAATATTATTTAGATAGAAAGTATAGAAAAGTTAATAAAAATTTCGGTATAACTTAATTGTTTTTTAACATATAGGCTTCTAACTTACAAAAAAAAACAGAGTATACAATCTTCGGCTCTCCGAAATGAGCCTTCTTTCTTGTTTTATTAATATTTTTATTAATTTATTTATATATATTTTCTTTTACATTTTTCCATACACATATATTTCTCTATATGTTACTTTCGTTCCCATATTCATGGTTTAATTCAAATTGTTTCAATCCCAAATCTCTTTTCTCTCTCTTTCTTCCTCTCTCTCTCTGTCTCTCACTCTCTCTGACATCTGTACCTCTGTCTCGCTCTCGGTTTCTCTATCGCGCTGTCTGTGTGAATCTTTAAACCAAACCAATCGCTGGTCGTTGTATCGATTTTGTGTGTGTTCAGGTTCCTCGCATGTCCGAACAAATTAAATTTCTGCAGGGATGTCATGAATGTTATCGACATAATCGCCATCATTCCGTACTTTATAACACTAGCGACTGTCGTTGCCGAAGAGGAGGATACGTTAAATCTTCCAAAAGCGCCAGTCAGTCCACAGGTATGAGATTTCTGTTTGCCCAATACCACAAACAATACACAATACACATCTACACACATATATCGATATATAACACACACACACCCACACACCAACACACACACTTGCATATACAGTTGAACCAATTAAAGAATTAAGTGTTGCCATCATCATTTATGAGTTGCCTGACATGCTACATGGGGTTGCCTGCCCGCCCCACAAAAAATTACAAAACAAAACGAAAAGAGAAAATAAAGAACATAACTTTGAGACAAACTTTTCATTTGATTCAATCACCCCAATCTCTAGCGCCCAGCTCCCTATAATTCCCAAGTCCCAATTCAGTTTATCGATAACACACTCGCCCGGTTATGTTCATTGTTGTATATTACCGAATACTAACTAATACAAGCCAAACATCCGCTTAATCACTCTCTATATACACATCGAATCGATCTATGTAAATGAACATCCATCCATTGATATATATATACGATACACACCAAGAACATACCAATAAAAAACATATATATATATGCATTGCCACCTATAATATATATATATATATATATTTCGATAAAATTTTTAGGACAAGTCATCGAATCAGGCTATGTCCTTGGCAATATTACGAGTGATACGATTAGTTCGAGTATTTCGAATATTTAAGTTATCTAGGCATTCGAAGGGTTTACAAATATTAGGACGAACTCTGAAAGCCTCAATGCGGGAATTAGGTTTACTTATATTTTTCTTATTTATAGGTAAGTTCCAAACAGTCAACAAAAACCAAAAAAAAAAAAACTACACATACCACATTTTCTTATCAATTTACGAGTTTTATTCAAAACAAGAACAAAAAAATAAAAGAGAAATACTGCAAAACGACTGCGACCATCCAGACCGACTTACTTCTCCTTGCTGCCCTATCTCGCCCCCGTCTCTGTCTCTAACTTCTCTCTTAATGTCCCGATACACGTACTTATACTATATATCTCGACGATCGCGAATTAAAACAACCACAAAAGATACATATATATCTCTATCTATGCTTACGTCTGTCTCAAGCCAGCACATTTATGTTAACTGCTCATCACGAAATACCCGAAACCAAACCAAAACCTAAACCAAACCCTCTGCCACCTACTACTTACACCCCTCATCGGCAAATAAAATATACAATAAAAACCCACAAGAAAATATACGCATACTATATACATATTAATATATGTAGGAAGAACAGACAAACCACAAAAATATACAGAAATAAATAAACAAAAACAAGAACAAAAACAGAAAGGTATTATGCTTTTTAAGAACTTATCATTTCCGAATTTGATTTGCCAACACGAAAGCCCAGGGCCCCCTTAACCCCAGACCTAGGACTAAGGTATACGAGATCTCAGAGATCTCTTCCGAGTATCCATACCCCTGAGCCACGTCCCCGCCACGTCCTTTGACCATCCAACCACTCAACGAAAACATATGGAAGATACCTAACGCAACGGCTCCAAAATAGAGATTAGACCTTAAATATCAAGCTAAACTAAAGTTAACTAAAGTAACGTAAACTAGTCTTACTATATAGTCATACACCCACACAACACACGGCCACACACGCACACACAAGCTAAATAAACTAGAGGGGCCTGTGACTCGTAGAGCGTGTATATCCGTATTATCTAGGTGTACTCGTATTACTCACCCATTACGTATCTCTAACTTATTTAGTGTCGTCTAATCCTAGCGCTAAGTAGGTACGAGCTATCGCCATAGGAGCAGCGATACGTTTACGTTTAGCGATCTCCTGATCTCCCGATCTCCCGATCTTCCCGGTCTCCTGATATATCCCACAAAAAAAAAAAAAACAAAAAACAAATAAACCAACCAACAGAAGCTCTATAAGTATCGTTCACTTTGGATACGTTCGTTGAGTTCTCTTCATTTGCGTTTTGTATTACGAATATCAATTTGAATTTGAGTTTTGTTTTGGCTAGCTTTTTGGATGATAACCAGCAGCAAATGTCTCTCAGTGTACTCGAATTTTAGTCTATTACTCCTGATATACTCTGACAAAGTGCGGACGGCAGGCTGTGGAGATGATGTGCCAAAGTGATCACTTGGATCCTGTAGAGAGTCTCCCATCTGCCGCGTTCAAGTCGTTGCCAATTTTAAGGCCCTCATGCAGTTTTGTGCGCCGATCCCACTTCCTCTATTATCTATATAACTGTCTTCTTCTTTTTTTAACTGTGTGTATAGCGTTCTCTAGCTCTATGTCTAACTCAACCCGAATATCCTACCCTTTCCTTACCCTAGTTTTCCTTATCCTGTGCCCCAAATGCGTGGAAAATGCCTTAAAATTGGCAAACTTCTTGGCATACATGTTGTCCTACCAACCACAAAAAAAATATATATAAAATATAAAAAACATTAAACAAAATAAATAGCAACTAGCAATGATGATCGATATTTTCCAACCCTATATATATACATACAGAAAGATCAAGCGGAGGAAGTAACAACCACCTGTATCTGTACCAATTAAATTATATATATTTTGTATTGTTGTTCATGTTCTATCCACATTCAAGTTGTTCGTAAAACCGTAATCAGTAATCCGTAATCAGTAATCTGTAACCAGTAACCAGTAATCAGTAATCCGTATTCAATAATCCGTAAACCGTTTTCAGTAATCCGTAAACCGTACTCTCATCATCAACGTTGTCGTTTCGATGTCCATATGTCCACAGATTGTGTCGTGGTTTTAATTTTGCTTTTAGTTCTATAGTTTTTAGCTTCTAGTTTCTAATTTCTAGTTGGTAATTTCTAGCTTATAGTTTGTTGTTGTACCCGTTGACCGATTAACGTATTACCTAACCATACCTAAGTATAGTCATATGTATAATCTCTATATAGTGTACCATATCTAAACCGACATGAGCCACGAACACATCTATATCAATATATCGTTTACTAAAATATATATATTCTCAACTCGAACTACTGTATATATCAGTTACGATGCGTTCCTTGGTCTGTTTGTGATCCTGATCCTGTTCCTGTTCCCATTTCATTCCGTTTCGGTCGCGATCGTTTCCAACTGATATATACATACGTGTGACACTTTCATTTCCGTTTCCGTTACCGTATCATTTGTCTTGCCGTAGTGTACGCCTTCGCATATAGATCGATATATTGATATATGTGTATATAAATCTATGGATATGACCACCTACTTACCTACTACTACTACTTATGAACCGATAACGTATGTATATTGTATTGTACAGAATACCTAGCTAGTTTCATGTTTAACTCTAATCAAATCCAAATAATACTCTATAAATAAATACTCTTCTGTATAGCTAGTTGCCACCGATCAAGTGCCCTACTACTAACCACCACTAACACATACACCCACACACACACACACACTATCTGTCTCTCTCTCTCTCTCTATCTATCTCTCTAACTCTCTTCCTCTCTTTCCGTTACACACACACACACTTAAACCTGTGAAAGCGCAGGCATGTGGGCCTTGGAATTCTCAAGTGTTCCAATGCCAACGTCCCTGCGCTTCTTGCTTCGGTTTTGGTTCGAGGAACATGCCAAATTTTTGTTATCGCCTTTGTAATATTTTGCTAACTATTTGTGTGACACCCACACAGACACACCAAATACACCAACACCCAAACACACTCTACTAACACATACATGAACCCAGCAAAGCAATACTAACCTTAAACATTTTTGAATCCATATACCTTTATATAGTTTTCCTTAACGTGCACCAAATTCAAATTCTAAATAAAGAAAACGGAATCCAAAACATTTACTAACTCATAATCATAGTCTTATGTATATCTTGTAGTTGTTTTAAAGAAAGACTCAGGGTGATTATGCCAAATTGCGAGTCTAAAGGGGCTCAGATATCTGTCCCTGCGACCCAACCAAAAATAAACCCAAAAACCAAACCCAACAAAAATATTTAACAAAAAAAAAAAAAAAAGAACAAACAAATTCCCAAGCAGAAAATAACAATTATATTTGCACTCTATTAACGATTGATCTCTGTTCCGATCCGATCGCCGATCCCCAACGATCGGGTCCCGATTCAGGCGTGGTCCTGTTCTCGTCGGCGGTTTATTTCGCGGAGGCTGGCAGCGACAGTTCCTTTTTCAAGTCGATACCGGACGGCTTCTGGTGGGCTGTGGTGACCATGACGACGGTGGGATATGGTGATATGAGGTACAGCCCACGTTTCACGTTCAGTTTCCGTTTCAGTTCCACACGTTCCTTCCACGTTCACAACTGTGTGCTGCCTGGTGTGGCACTAGCTACTCTCGATATCCCGCTCTCTCTCTCTCTCTTTCTCTATCTCTATCTGTATGTTATATCACTCTCACTCTCTCTCTATCTAACTTTCACTCTCTCTCTCTCTCTGTCTGTTTTTAACTGAGTGTTGTACAGTCCCGCCCATTCTCACCTGTCTCAGCTATATATCTTTCTAAAGCTTTATGTGTGTGTGGTGTCCTTGTAATGTAATGCCAATGTAAATAGAATAAGGAAGGGCGGCCGTCTTGGTGGTTCCATTGCCACGCGTTCCGCTCTAGCTGCAAGCCGGGCGGCGCATATGTACAGTTGTGACAAGGGGGAGAGCAAATACCGTTGTATCCTTGTAAATTGAACGATGTGAATACGAATAGGCTAAGCCAAGCAAGCTATAGATGTTGTGGTTCCATTGTTGTGATCGCTCGCTTTTATTGACCCCGTTCCCCGCTTCCCCTACGACTCCTCCTCCTGTTTTTTTTTTTTTTTATCTCATTTTCATTTACGTTCCATTCCCCCGTTCCCGTTCCTTGAGTGTGATTCACTTTTTGGCATGATTAGTCCGCTGTCTCCCATCCTTTTATTTTTTGCGTTTTTCATCTGGTTTCCGTTTCGTTCATCCTCAGTATGTTCCCCTACGTTTCCCTACATCCCCCTAGTATGTTCCGCATCCCACCAACTCCCCGATGAGGAATAAAGTCTAATATCGTTCTCATGGCATTCGCTCCATTGTCCACTGTCGTTCCACCGCAAAGATATAACCTTATTTCTTGGCCCCGTTCCAGTGGTAAGCAGAGGGTTGTCCCTCTGATCTTTGCCCGATATCTTGATACCCATCGGTAAGACCTGATTTTCTGCTTGGGAATGCCGCCGGATTGTGGTGAAGTCGATCCAACTCACACGTGAATATATCAGAACTCTTTTAATTTGAACCGAAACAGATACACTGAAACAGAAACAGAAAACGCCCGGTCCAAACCAGGGTTGCCACCTACCTTGCGGCGGAAGCCGAAGAAGCGTGGTGACTATGGACTATATAGACCCAAATGGATTTGGGAATACAAGAACACCCTGAAACCACAGACACCTTGACGAGCTTCTGACGCATCCAGACTCTAGACCCGATCTACTCGACATACTTTCAAAAAAAAAAAAAAAACACTCTTTGGTTAAATGTTAATTTCAATAAAAAAAATAATAATAAAAATATAATACAAAAAAAAAAATACAAAAAAACATCAAAGAATATAATACCAATGCAAAGCAATGTTTCTCCCATCAATTTTTTTAGGCGTCGTACTCTTCTCATCGGCGGTTTATTTTGCGGAAGCTGGAAGCGAAAATTCCTTCTTCAAGTCCATACCCGATGCATTTTGGTGGGCGGTCGTTACCATGACCACCGTTGGATATGGTGACATGACGTATGCAAATCTATACAATTTTAACTCTTATGATTACGTTTACGATAACTCCAGTTTTGATTTTTTGTTTCGATACCGTTCCGTTTTCCCTTTATCGTTTTTTTTTTCGTTCCGTTATCGTTTCGATTCCGCCTTGGCGGCGCCGCTCTTGCGGCGTTCCACTCCTTCTCCGTTCCACCTGTGCCTTTCGTTTTTAATTTTCATTTACAACCGTTCCGTTTCGTTCCGTTTGCGTTCTCTGCGTTATGTGTGATTAAAGCTATTAAGCCCTTATATTAAAGCCCGCTCCCACCGCTAAGCCCAACTAAAGCTATCTATCGAATTGTATCCAAAACCTAACTGTACTTCTTGTTAACCCCTTTGAGTTTGTATCTCCCGATTCTAATATGCTAAAAAACCAAAACCAAAAACCAAAAACAAAAACAAAAAACTTAACTGTTGTTGTCTCTTACTTTAACTCGCTGAGCTGTTTGTTTGTATCCGTACTCGTCTTACGGACTTCTATTTGTATTTGTATTTGTCTTTGTCTCCGTATTCGTATCTTATCTTTGCCTTTTGCCATCAACCCTGTGTTTCATTCCGTTTCGTTTCGTATCCGTTGGCTCACTTGCGCTCTTGCGTTCGGTATCCGTTTCCGTTCCGTTTTCATTTAGTTTCAGCTGGCATCACTCTTTCTTTCTCGCTCGCACTAGCCTCACCCTATCTCTCTGGTGTTCCGTTTCCATCGTTCCATTGCGTTTCTTCAACCTTTGAGTCTTTGTTTTTAGCGCCAAGTACTTTTGCTTATCATTTTCTTATCGCAAACTACCTATGTAAAGTTGTGTCGTTGTTTAGTTCACAAAAAAAAAAAAACAAAATATATAAAAAAGAAAGAAAGAAGAAAAAAGAAAGTGAAATTATCTCGAAAAAAAAAATACCAAAACAAGTCTGCAATTCAACTCCATCAAAGTCTCATGCCGGTCACTGTGCTCACTGTACAGTGCTGCCCATAATCGCCATCATCTAACAGAAGCACACCACACACACAGACACACGCACACAGACATGGGGTGATAAAGCCACGCCCACCGAGCGATAACGATAACTTCATTTGCTGGCCAAACAAGCGCTTATCGAGTTTAACCCCCCAACAACACACAACCACGAGGAGAAAACTGAATAAAATGGAGAAGAAGGAGACCCAGACGAGAGCATGCTGCATGTGCCCGATAAATGCCACACTCACACACACACACACACACACACACAGTACACACACACCACTCACCCTCATACACACACTGGGACACAAAAGTTTAGCCACAGCCGCCTCTAATGAGCAACAAAGCCCAGCCGCCTGCCAAATCCAATTGCCTTACGATACAGACCTCAACTCCACTCCAACTCCTCCAGCTTCCCACTTTAACGGGAGGAAAAAGGGAAAACTTTTCGCCACACTCCAAAACCCACACACATGCACCTCCCTCCCTATCTCTCTCACTCACTCACTCACTCTCTCTCTCTGTGTGTCTGTCTGCCAGCATCTATTACCCACACTCCCTCCCACACACTCACCTGGGCCACTCGCTCGCACTTATGCAATAATTATGTCTGTATATATATACGCACCCGACCAGCTCAAGCCTCAGAAAATACCCAAAAAATACAAGAAAAAAAAAGGAAACATACCCAAAATATAACCAGAAATATACGCTTTCCCACACCCCGTTGTTCTAAGTGTTGTGCCTTCTTCTTTCGAATTTCGTACTCTTTGATTTGAACGTTCTCTGCTAGACTAACGCCTACTTAAGCCCTCCGCCTCTATATATATACCTCTACCTCTCTATATAAATATATATCTTACCTATATAAGCGTACACCTATCGATATCTATACCTGTATCAGTATCTATACTATATATAATGCGTAATGCCGTATGATTTTGCCAATGCATACAGTATATATGATAAAAAAAAAAAAAAATAAGAAACCCTACGCAAATGAAATACTAAGAACAAAACGAGAGTTTTACTTTACATTTCTTATATATTTGTATTTTCATTTTATTTATATCGTTCGTTCGTTAACATCGCTCGCTTCCATCCAAACAAACAAAATACCAAAAAATCAATTAAAAAAAAAAAACAACCAACCAACCAACTCAAAAATTCTCGATTCAAATAAAAATATATATATATGTATATATATATATGTATTAAAATGTTAATCAAACCAAAAAACAAATTACCCCAAACAACAACCAACAAAAAAAAAAAATGCACCCAAAAATATATCTCACCATAAAAAAAAACAAACACAAATTGCTATTAATAATAAAATGCAACCTAAAACGCCCGCAAAAATGAAATATAAAATCAAAATGTGCAAATGAAATGCCAATCGAAATATTGAATCGTTAATCGTTTGACACACGATCGCGACTATCGATTGATATCGAAATTGAAATCAAAATTGAAAATGAAATTGAAATCGAAACCGAAATCGAAATTGAAATTGAATTGATAACAAAAAAAATTTATTGTGATGAAACGGATTGATGCATTGATTGATTAATTGATTGATTGATTGAATAATTGATGGTACAGACCCGTCGGCGTTTGGGGCAAGATTGTGGGATCACTGTGTGCCATTGCTGGTGTGCTGACCATCGCACTGCCGGTGCCGGTCATCGTCAGCAATTTCAACTACTTCTATCACCGCGAAACGGATCAGGAGGAGATGCAGAGCCAGAACTTTAATCACGTTACTAGTTGTCCATATTTGCCAGGTACATTAGGTAAGTTCAACACTGTGTGTGCACTCCCCAACCCCACCCCCGCCTTGCTCTCTCCGCCTCTTACTCTCTCGCTGGGCCCCAGTGCCTCCTCCCCCGTATATCTCTCGGTATACCCCCTTGTTGTGGCCTTGAGCTCAGACTCGAACCCCCTAACTCGATTCGCATTTTCCAAAAAAAAAAAAAAGAAAAAACCCGAATCCATCCGCAACAAATCCATCCAGAAAAACCAACAACCAATTACCGACAACAACCAAAATACCAAAAACCACAAATTCAAGTAGAGCTACCAAAAAAAAAAAAAAAAAAAAACAGAAAAGAAATTAGATCCCGTTGAATAAAAATAGAAACATTTACGAAGAAAGAAACGAATTGTGGATGCCAATGCCGATGCCGAAGGCGGTGCCTGTGCCTCCGACCGCCAACCAAAGTCCATTTGTCCAAAGCTGGGTACCGGCACTGCTTTCGAACCAAGACACGATGCCACCCACACAGAGAAAAAATATCACCACCACAGAGGGTCATCGATTTGGTATCATTTCCTATCCAAAACACCCTCGATCCGCGTCGTATCAGCTTTGGGAACATCAATTCGGGGGTAATCTAGTCTGAGATCTCTAAAATTCCAAATGTTTCGTTAAATCTTACAATGTTTCTGTCAAAATACCATATTTATGGTAAGCAATCTGAAGATTTCAGGAATGATATTGTGAGAAAGCAAGGTGTTTTTGAAATCTCTAGAGATTAACGAGAGTTTTAAGCTTTAATTAGGGGATACAAGTTTTGAAGATTCTTTTGTGATCCCAAAATAATGATAAGTCATATTTTAGCTGTCATATTATATGAAATAGCAACAGGTCTGCAGATTTTATGAATAATTTTGTGAGAAAGCAAGGTGTTTTTAAAATCTCCAGAGATTTAAGAGATGTTTTAGCCCTAATTATGGAATACAAGTTTTAAAGATGCATAATATAATGATTTTGAAGCCATAATTTAACTGTTATATTATTTGGAATATTATTTAAGAGATGTTATTGAATTTCCGAAAGATTTCTTTGGATAATTCTTCAAATTCTTCCTATTTTGGACCTAAAGTAAAAGTAAAACATGAATTATTTCTATTATCTACCTTGAATACCGTACCGTACCCCCGAGTTCCTGATTCAACCCTAAAGCCTGATATGCCAACGATTGTGAGATGGTTGAAAAGTTAATTGAAAAAGTTGAGATGACAGTTATGGAACAGATGTTATGTTTTTTCTCTGTGCACTGCCGAACACCCACCAAATCACACCAAAAGAGACACCACACCTCAGCACACCGACCCACACCACAACGCATTGACGCATTGGTGAACTGGTGGGGTGTGCTGGTGAACTAGTAACTGGTGAGCTGGTGAGCTGGTGTGCTGGTGGGTGGAATGCTGCAGCGCTGGTGGCAACCCTGTCGGTGGGGGCAGCGGTACTAAAATGCCACAACCACAACCGACGTGCACGTACCGTGTGTGTTTTGTGTGTAAGCAAGTACTACAGCAAAAAACATTACTGTTGCCGATGATGCATTACAACTGTATGTGTGATCTCCTCTTTCTCTCTTCTCTCTCTCTTCTTTTTGTTTCTCTCTTTATTCCGTCAATTGTATGGCCAATTCGAATATCGAATCGAAACGTGACCTCCACACAAAAATCCCCTAATGAACCCGAAACCCGAAACCGAAAACCCGAAAACCAATCCATCCACTCCACTCGGAACTCTATGCTCCGATTTGATCCGCTCCCGCATCCTGGCATTGTGTGAATACCCCAATCGAACCACTCTCTCACCCCACCGAAAATACCACGTTCACACCACACCACACCACACCACACACAACACACACACACAAACACGCACACACTCTGTCTGCCAACGCGTGAACACACACTAAACCAATGCATACAAACCACCAAGTAGGTCAACACATGAAGAAATCTTCGTTGTCCGAGTCCTCATCGGATATGATGGATTTGGATGATGGTGTCGAGTCCACGCCGGGATTGACTGACACGCATCCTGGACGCAGTACGGTGGCTCCATTTTTGGGAGCACAGCAACAGCAGCAGCAGCAGCAGCAACAGACGCCGCAGCAGACGCAGCAGCAGCAGCAGCAGCAGCCTGCAACATCGATGTCGATGTCGCTGGACAAGCAGCTGCAGCATCCACTGCAGCAGCTGACGCAGGCGCAACTGTACCAGCACCAGCAGCAGCAGCAGCAGAACGGCTTCAAGCAGCAGCAGCAGCAGCTGCAGCAACAGTCCAACACAACAACAATAAGCGCGAGTGCGGCGGCGGCAACGGGCAGCGGCAGTGGCACCAGCGGCCTCACCATGAGGCACAATAATGCCCTGGCCGTTAGTATCGAGACCGACGTTTGACTACTGGGTAAGTGTTGGTTAACGCCACTCGCTTGCTGCACAGAACCACACCCACCCGCCCCCGCCCCCGTCCAATCCAAACCCAACATCTTTATCACTCTCTCGATCTCTCTCTCTCTCTCTGTGTATCTCTTGTTCTCGCACACACTCACTTCTTTTCCCCACCGAAAACCCTTATAAACCCGTGCACCTTGAGCCGTAGACCGTAACTAGGTTTAAGTGTTGCAAAATGCCGAGAGCAAAATGCAAAATTCCAAAACGGATCGTTCGCACTGACCGCCGCCGTCGCCGCAGATGCGAAGCAGTGGAAACGTGTCCACTAACAGTCGATAAGCGATTAAAAATCGATTTAAAATAGTGAACACGCTTCGCATTGCTGGGCGCCAATTGAAAAAAAATAAATAATACTTTAAAAGTTTCCAGAGTTAATTTAAATAGCTTTCGATTGAATGTTTTCAGTACAAATATTATCTAGAGATGAGAAATGTAAGAAAGATATAGGTAATTTCCTACGATTAATTTAAAAAAGCATAACATCTTGATTGTTGTTCTCTAATTAAGCTTTAGGTTCATAAACTCGTACAAATATTATTAAAAAAGCAGCTTAAAGACCATTCAAAACGAAAATAAAAATTTATTTGAGTTAGTAAGTTAGTCCTGGCTAAATTGTTGAAGTTATAAATAATTTTTTTTGTCCCTTACCCAAAGTACCCTTTAATATACGAAAAAAAACTTTAAAACACTTTTTTTCTGTGCAGTGCGAACATCCGATCCATAAAATTAAAAACTGAATTGAATTGCGATTTGATTAGAACATAACTTTTTCTCTCTTTTCTCTCCACGTGGCGCTCTCTTCCACCTACGCGATACATATGTTTACCTATGTTTATATATATTAACCGAATCCTAAACCTAAACCTAAACCTAAATCAAAATCGATATCGAAATCTGAACCTTTGTCTACGTCTCAATCCCCATTGTATGTATGTATTACGTATATAACGCGGATATGTATATGATAAATCAGTGCAAAAGACGTTACGTGGTATAAATTTGGCCTTGACAGGAGTTACGTTGGATGCCAGAAACGACTACAAAAGCTGTTTATATTTAATTTTAGTAGAACAAATAACAAACAAATTTAATCTATTGCTAAATTAAATTAAATTAAATCTAAATTTAAATTTACATTTAAATTAATTTAAAATTAATTTAATTAAATTATACATTTAAAGATAAACAACACAAAAACCAAAAACCCAAAAAAAAAAGAAAGAAAACCAAATTAAAAACTAAAAACTTAAAACCGAAAAACCCAGGCCAGAACAGGCAACTTAAAAAACCTAAAATAAATCAATGAGTAATGATGAGTACTACGGCATAACCCAGAAGCATTGACAAATAACAAATGATAAACACAAGAGGGATAACACAGCATAAACATCGAAGAAGAAGCTAGAAAGGTCGCTATAAATATTACTAAAAATCAAATTTTTAACATTAAACTCAGTGTGGGAGCCCGGACCCGAGCCCAATCGAAAGCGAACCACACTAAATGCCATCTGCAAACGGAAACTGTAAATAATTCAATAAAATAAGTCATTAAGCTCACACGACATTATTTTAGCAAGAAAAGGAATTCATAGGAAAGGCTTTAGAGCAGACCAGAAGCAGTGCACAGTAAGGCAAGCAGTAGAAAGCAGTTCATTTAGAGGAAGGTCTTAACCCTCGATCGCACTTAACCCATCCACACTCACACACGAAGTATAGTAAAACTGCCGTAATATTAAATGGAAGTGAAAGCAAGTCCCACTTGTACAGTCACCACCAATGGAAACCAGACGCAACCCAAGGCAATATGTGCTTTTAAGTGTGACAGATAGATAAACACTAACTAACTGAATTAACCAACTAAACATATGTATGTGTATTCTGTGTGTAACCTTAACAATATCGTTCGCGGCCATACTCGAGATCCCTGGACTTTTCCGTTTGTTTTTTGACTAGGGCTTAAAGGGAAATCTCTGTCGCGATCTATCCTGCAAACCGATACCCACCCGATAGCCGATAACCGAAAACCGATAGCCGATAACTGAAACCCACTCACCTCTACACTGACTAACTGAACCCATATCAGCTGCGATTCTTCTGCTTCGATCCCCCCGATATTAAAACGAAATAAAAAGTACAAATATTCACCTAAAAAGCAAATGCGAAAACAACTATAAAGTTAATAACAAATTACAAAACAAGCTGCAGGGCAAAGGGCAATTTTTTTCTTTTTTTTACAAAGAAACGACTGCAAACTCAACTAAACAAGACCGAACGTTAGTCAAAACATGCCGCAGATTGCTCGAGTTCCGGTCACAGATCAGCTTAGTCACAGTAAAAGAAAAAAAAAACAAAAAAACAGGAGATGTACCACAAAACCAGTAAACGCTCTTATGATTTTTGTAATGAACGCAGACTTAATATTAACTAAAAGCTGAAGGTAAAAGTTTAACTAAAAGCGATAACTTCGACTGAATTGCCAGGGTTGCTTCACATCCCAAACCCAAACCCATTCCCTGCTGACAAAAAATATACTAAAACTACAAAAGGTAGGAAAATAAAAAAAAAAGAGATAAAGGAAACCCAAATCTTTGACTGAACTATGCGAATCCAACCGTTTGCATAAAATGTATAATAAAAGCGAGACTATAAAGTAAAAATTACACTAAAATATTAAAGTATATGCATATTTATGTGTGTGTATACGTATATATATAGAGGCAACCCTGTACATAAGAGGAGCAACCAGCCGATGTATATTGATGGATAGCAATGGAAACTAGATGGCAAATCATTCAAGTGTAAATTTTAAAAAAGCTTTGAGAACCGTCCACGCACACACAGACACACACACACACACCTACACTCACTCACTCACTCACAAGGAGACATCAGAGTCAGGGGCGCCGTGGCAAAAGAGAGAGGCAGATGGGGGCTGGAGTCTGAAGCCAACCGAAGATCCGGAGGAGCAGAGCAGAGCAAGTGCCTTAAGGAACATTGTGCGTCTGGCTGGCTCGAGACCCCTCTTCCCTTCGCTGCCACTGTGCCCGCGCCAACACAATCCCACAAGAACCACAAAACCCCCTGTCGCGCCCCTGCAACGCCTTGCAATTCAGTGGGAGCAGCTTCGAACAAAAAAAAAAAGAAGAAACCGATAACAATAAAGACGCGCGTTTTCACAGTGCCGCAGTGGAGAGCCGCTAAAAAGGGCAGCGGCATCTCCACTGTGTCCCCAACTGCTGTAAATACTCTCTCCAGACACAGAAACAGGAAACAGGCAAGAACCGAACCGAAAAGCTTAACGACACTAAACCAATAAATTAAAAAAAATATAAATACTAAATTCATAAAAATAAAAAAACGAAATAAAAGAAATGTTTAAAAGAATTTACACACACAGACACACACGCAAATGTCACTTAATTGTACTTATGGATAGGCATTAGAGGAGATACAGATAAAGATAAAGATAAAGCTAAAGATAGAATCGATGAAAATGGTCCAGACGAAGACGTTGAAACTTGCAAACACCAAACGAACGAGGTACGAGGAGAAGAGGAGAGGGAAATGAAGCATAACGAAAAGAAAATCGCTTACTTAAGATTAGACCTTATATGATTTAGATCGGGGCCGCGGTAATACGGGGTATAGCTTCATAGATTCAAGGATCCCAGATAGCAGATACACGAAACCAGATAGAAGATAGCGGATAGCGGATAGCGGATAGCAGATAGCAGATACAAGGAGCCGAGTGTAAAGTAAGGTTGTTTTTTTTTCTTAGCCTTAATCTAGACAAATGATAAATAAATTTAGCAAACATTAAACTGTAAATGAGCATAAGGTTTACCGATTGTATAGCAGAATTTAGAATTTGATTTTAATTTTATTATTATTACAATTCACATATTTGTCCTACATCTTAAGACTTTGATTTAATCACAAAATAAGCCACTAAAGTTAAAAATAAAAAACCAAACAAAACAAAAACAAAAAGAAAAAACGAAACAATGAACTACAAATAAAGCGAAAGAAAAACAAGAATCGTGTTAATATTTACCTATAAAAGCTTAAAACCAAATACAAAAATTAAGAAAAAAAAAATACAAAAAAAAAAAGAAAAGAAAAGAAAAAATTTTGGAATAAATGTGTTCAGCAAAAGAAATGTTATTATATGTTTAAATAAATTACAATTAATTCGAAATGAACAGACAAATTTAATGTAATTAAATTGAGCTAAGTACACGAGTAAAATTCAAATTGTATATAGACACGGCATAAACCTAACATATACCTAAACCTATACCTATACCTATTACCTATGGCATATATCTAGAGATATGCTGCGACCGAATTACAAGCTAGCTAACCGCAGACTAAGCGTAAACTAATACCAGAAATACCAGAAATACCAGAAATACCACAAGTACCAGGTACAGTACACACAAGACAGCACAGCGAAACATACCGAAAAAAATACTACGTTTGTATATGATGACGTCAAGATGACACCATGAGAGCAGGTGAAGCTTAACGGAACCCCCCGCCATGCAAGCTGATCCAGTCCAGTCCAATCCGATCCGATCTGATCCCACAATAAAGAAGCGAGATCGCCAATCGAAATCGCAGCAAATATAAATTGAGAAAAGTGTTGAAGCGTTTTTATTTCGCACACTGTACCAGTGCCAGCGCCCTGTAAATAGTAATCGCCAATCGCCAACAAACTATATGCATTTCCGACTTATCCGTCTCATTCCGCCCCCCTTCGTTCCGTTCAGATTCCATATATATGCATATATATACATATTATATATTTTGTATTTGTATTTTGGCTTAGATCCGTAGTTAGCCGAGTCAAAGCTGGAGTCGGAGAGTCCAGAGTCCAGAGTCCAAAGTCCGTAAGATCTAGGATCTAGTAAAGAAGCAAACGCTAGTTCTGCATCCTTAGTTCGTACTGTAATCGTATTAGCTGGCGCTCAAGAAACTCGAAAGAGGCTTTGAAAAGACCGTAAAGAAGTTAAAAAAGTATTATTACTCGGAATTGTATATAATCCATTTCGTTTTGGTCGAAGTACGTTGTCCTCCTTGGCATATCAGCAGTTGAGTCACTCAATCAGTCAATCAGCGAATCAATCGATCAATGCTTACCAACTCTAGATACACCCCATTTTTGAACCATTTTAGACACGATATCCCCAAGACACTCGCTTAGGAGCTGAAAGCGCATTTTATTCGGTTTTTGTATTAGTTTTATGCTTCAACTATGCTCTACTCAACTCTACGCTACTCAACTCAACTCTAGTCTAGCTCACTCTAACCCAAATGCGAAAAAGCACCAAAACTTATAAAAAAAAAAAACTAAACTAAAAACGAAACGAAACGAAACACTAACTTATGCTCTAATGAGTGGAGGCCAGAGACGAAGAAGCAAACATATCGTTGTAAATCAAGAACTAAGTTATGATAACCAAGAATAACTCAATGGAGAATCCAATCCAACTAATTAACGCATAATTATTTTCGAATAAAATACTACTTATAATTCGCAACAACACTCGAAACACTCGACTTCTCCTCAATTTAAATACCAAAAACAATCCTTTCAAGTTTTCCATTAAATTTAATTGCAAACCTAACGAAAAATCTTAACACACACACACATACGTAAAGCATTAAAGAAATTAACAAGAAATTAATAAAAAAATAATGTAAAACAATACACATTTACCATATATGCTATATACGAGTAAATCAAAACATAAACCAAAACCAAAACCAATCGAAAATCTTTCAAAATCTTCTCAATGCTTCAAAAACAAACCAAAAATGAACAAATTTCTATTAAGGACAAAGACTGCAAATAGAGATTTAACAAAAAGATAAGAAAAGTACACTTAAAAAGAAAAAAAAAACCAAAGAAAAAAAGAACAAGAAACGGAAACATTTTTAATTAATTAATTTTGAATTCTGATTTGGCCTTGATTCAACCTACCATGAAATAAGTTTAGGTTTAGTTAGAAGTTCCAAGACACACAATCACACAGCAAACACAACACAACACAACCGAACCGGACGGGACCGGACAGAACTGAATCGAATGAAATCGAACTTTCAATTTGGGAAAACCAAAAACCAAAAACCAAAAGCCAGGACCCACAACCAACAATAACAATGAACTACAGAGAACCAAAGAACAATACCCAACCTAACAGAAGGATAAACGATCACAGATAATACGAATTCGAGTTCGAATACGAATAACAGACGCAATAATTGCCATAGAACAACATTTAGAATTACGCCTAATAAGATATTACAAACCGAAACCGAAACCGAAACTCACACGCATATTAAAAACAAATGAAAAACCAAAAAATGATATAAAATAAAAACAAACAAAAACAAAAGGGAAAATGGAAATGTTGTTAAGATTAAAAATGAAATGTTTTATAATCGTTATTCAATAAAAATAAAATAAAAAAATAAAATTAATAAATTTCGAAGAAAGCATTAACCGTATAACCGAAATTCGAGTTCGATTCGAACAATTCTCTATCTAGCTGTAAATCTTTCAAACCCAGCCCCCAACCCAACCCCCAAACCCCAAACCTATCTAAGAACCTACCCCACTTCCTTTCCGTTCAACCTGCGATTTTTTTAGACTAGCTGGTAGTCCTTGCCTTGTGTTCTTCGTATCGTATCTAAGTAATTTTTGGGTAGATTTCTTTTCGAGGGGGTGGCATTAACCATTAACCTTAGCTATATATATATATCCATCGTTATCCCCACCAGTTATCGTAATCGTAAGCTTAGACTCTAGTTTCCTAGATCTAAGTGGCCCTGAAGCAAAAAAGAAAAAAGCAAAAAAATAAAAAGGGAGAGGGAAGTGGCCTTCCCCTTATCTAAACACGCAGACAGACAACACATACCCCAATCACTTACTCGTATATTTTTAATAAGACTATATATACATATATACATATATATACGAAAATGCCATGACAGTAGCACATTCCATCGCAGACATTCCTAGCGTAGCTTAACCAACACCCCTTTTTCACTCCCTCGAAAAAAAGAGACACACACAAGTACACAACATCGTCCAGTGAAAAGAACATAAAACTCATATTCGAAACAAACACAAAAAAAAGAGTAAAATGCAACTTACTGAATATCTTGGAAAGTTGAAGTTCAAAACAGGTCAAGTCCGGCAATGGCAGTCCGAGCGATGCTAGAACCAGCTAACGGTGAGTGAAACAATCCCCGAGAGTCCCGCGACCCAAGTCCATCTCGTTAACCCACCCCCCCTTTAATACAAATATATATATATATACATATATATATACGTATATTATATATATTTCCGTCGGTCGGTCTTTTTCCAAGCTCTGTCTATCCTTTTGTTTTAACTCTTTAACTCTCGTCTATTCGTTTTTGGTTTTGCGTATGCCTCCATTTTGATTTTGCCTTTGCCCTCAGATCTACGCTATATACACACATATAGACACACGTATATGTATGCATATAACTCTCTCTCTCTCTCTCTCTCTCTCTCGATTTACGTCTATATATAATGATATTATTGATAATCGTAAATGGAATATTTTGTAAACTTTTGCTTACGTTCTCCCTTCCCCTGCGCCGAATGTAAACTGTAAGAAACGCTTCGCCTGCTGAGCCGACGCTCCTGCGCTATCCTGCTATATCGTTATCGTTACCTGTACCGTTATCGCTATATCATTACTGCTAATCGATAAACAAAAAAAACGAAAAAAAAAGTAAATAAAGCTATGCAGCAGCAGCAGCAGCGGCAACATCTGCAACATCTGCGACCAGAGAGAACTAGAACAACATGAGAAAGAACAACTAGGAAGATATAGTAGCTCTCAGAATGCTGAGGCTGCGCGGCTCCTGCTTCTGCTCCTAAGTCCCGTTTCCCTGTGCTTCCCGATTCCGGTGCATGTGCAATCAGTTGCTGTATCCAATCGAAATCGAACCAAACGATATTTGATATTGAGATCGCGACAGTACCAGAATCAGATCGCGTCAAGCGCAATCTGCCAGCAAATTTAAGCTAAACAAAAACAAAAAAAAAAATTTAACAAGAAACCAAAAAAAAAAAAAAGAAACACAAGAAAAAACCAAATCTAAGCCAAGCAAAGCAAACAAAACAAAGCAAACGCAAACGCAAACGCAAAGCAATCCCCAATCAAAAGCAAGAACTACAAAACGCAAAAGCAAAAAAACACAAGGGCGCACGCTTAGCACATTTGCATAAATACAACTCTTACTTGCTACCTAAACTATATACTATATCTCCACACCCCACCCGAAAAAAAAAACCAAAAACCACCCCACCCCCACAAACACACACACACAAACACAAACACAGAAACACACAAACACAGAGGAATGCTGAACACGAACCAAGAGTTGAATCGAAACGTTTTTTGGCTTTTCTACTCACTTTGAACACTTTTTTTCTCTCGCTTTGATTTTGATTTCGTTCCTTGACTCGAGTACTCGAATGAGCATTATATCAGCAACTAATCTTTGCCTAATTACGATCGCTTAACTATACCTAATCTCTATATAATGATCACACCTATAAGAGCCCACCAACACACACACACACACGACGAACGAACACACTGAAATGCAACGCTGCTCGGCAACTTTTGTGAACGAAACTTGCCAAGCAACTTTGTCAGTCAAATCGCATTCATTATCCACCATCCACCATTATCATCCCAGCACCTTAAAAAAAAAATAAATAAATAAAAAGAAAGGAAAACACACACACAGCCACACAAACACACACATAAACAAAGAACAGTCATGATCAGACATGCATCCGAAGTACAGTCAGTTCAAAAAGCAGTCAGTCAGTCAGTCAGTCGACGAGCGATCCACAACGAAGAGGAAGTAATCCGAACCCAGATGAATCCGAAGAATCTGCAGCAGAAGAATCTAAAGAGGAATCCGAAGAAGACGAAGACGAAGGATGTGTCGCCCCTGCTATGTGTCTCCCTCCAACCTCCGCGACCACCGCTGTGTCAGTGTTGTGTGTGTGCCGAAGCAGCATTCGGATGGCGGATGGCGGATGGCTTTGCTACCCCACCCACACCGATGACCGATGATCGATGACCGATGAGCGATGACCGATGAAAGATGAAAGATGGCCGATGTACGATTACCGTTAACCGATCACCGATCACCCCGATCATCGGTTCGGCTCGGTTCGATTTGCTTTGGTTTTTCAAATACACATCTCTATCTCTATGTATATTCATTTCGTGTCAAGTTTAACAGCGACGACGCCAAACGCCGGCACATTTTGTTTATTCCATTTGGCAATAAGTACGCTTCGGTTTTTTGTTAGCCAAACCAGCCCAGCTATCTACCCATATCTACTATCTATGTATAAGTATACCACGATGATTTCGTTTGTCTTTTGTTTTTTGACCTTGATTTACGGTTCTGTCTTTGGTTTTGATTTGAGTTTAGTTAACCACCAATTACCAGTTCCAGTTGGTTTTAAGTAATCGTTTTTTTGCGGTTACCGCCAACAAGTTGCTTTCGATGTTTGCATACGAATACTAATACGAATACCAAATACCACTACTAATAACAATACCAATAACAAAACCAATAACAATACAAATAACAATACCTATACTTATACTTATACCTAAACCGATACCTATACATATACCTTTAACTATACCTAAACCTTGTTGAGCTTCAGTTTTGGTTTTTGCTTTCAATTGAGTTCCGTTACGATTAATGCTTTCCTCACCCGCCAACCCCACGGATACTTACTCGAACGCCTCAAGCCATCAACTTACCTATTATGGAACCAACCTTGCTTCGTTTGTGTAGCCCATATGTATCTGTTGTGACACGTTGTTCTTTTTTGCGTTCCTTTTTTTTTACAATGTTTTTTAACACTTTAGTTGGGCCCGGAGCCTAGGGCTCAGGGGCCCGGAATCTAAGCCGCTGTCTAGAATAGTCTAATCGAATATATCAAAACTTATAACTTATTTCTACTTGTTTATTTTTTACCACCTGATTTACATACTGCGTTCTTCTTCTACGTTCTTCTTCATACCAATACCAAAAAACCAACAACAACAAAAATAAAAATAATTAAAAAAAAACAACAAATAAAAACAACACACGAAATTCAATTCACTTTGAAACGAATTTGCATATTTAAAAACGGATCGGATCGCATCGAATCGATTTAAATATACAAACCAATTCGAACTCGAACACACCCAACGACGAATGACCATTGACAAACATGAATCGAATCCACAAATATTGCCATTGAACAAACGAATGCATTCAACAAAATGCAATATGCATCCAGGCCCGTCGGCTTCTGGGGCAAAATTGTCGGCTCTTTGTGCGTGATCGCTGGTGTGCTGACAATCGCACTGCCGGTACCGGTTATCGTCAGTAATTTTAATTACTTCTATCACCGCGAAACGGATCAGGAGGAGATGCAGAGCCAAAATTTCAACCACGTTACAAGTTGTTCATATTTACCTGGTGCACTAGGTACTTACTACTACTATTAGCGGTTAAGAAACTCCCAAAAAAAAAAAAAAAAAAAAAAATACCCACAACCCTTTATCCCGCCCCAATCTCTAAGCAAATGTCCCCTACCGTCCGTATCTCTAATCGATTTATCTGCTGCTCCACGAACCCAAATGTAGGTCAACATTTGAAGAAATCCTCACTCTCCGAGTCGTCGTCGGACATCATGGATTTGGATGATGGCATTGATGCAACCACGCCAGGTCTGACTGATCACACCGGCCGCCATATGGTGCCGTTTCTCAGGACCCAGCAGTCCTTCGAGAAGCAGCAGCTACAGCTGCAGCTCCAGCTGCAGCAGCAGCAGCAGTCGCAGTCGCCGCACGGCCAGCAGATGACGCAGGCGCAGCAGCAGCAGCTGGGCCAGAACGGCCTGCGCAGCACAAATAGTTTACAGTTAAGGCACAATAACGCGATGGCTGTCAGTATTGAGACCGACGTCTGACTACTAGGTGAGTATGATTGCCAGTGTCAGTATCCGAGCACGTCGTCTCCAACTGTGGTCTTGCTGAGCAATGCATTCTTCTTTAAAAGGTTAATGGAAGAAACGACAGTTTATTGAAATTATAAAAAAGAATAACCACCGTCCCTCCTAGGGCGCCACAATAAAATGCTCTATAAAAATAAAGTGTTGCGAAAAAAGCTCACTTAGTAATGGTAGGAAGAAGGACAATAAAGTTGAATAAAAATGTAGGAGAGATAAGGAGTGCCCATGGGCACTTGAATTGAAAAGATCATCCTTCTGATCGACGGTCCCACATAGGGCGCCAATGCACGAATACTTCAAAATTATTATGTTGTCGAAGCTAAAACTAATCTTCAAGATTTAAAGTAGTAGAAGGAAGAATTATAAAGATAAACACAAAAATTTAAAAAGGAAAGAATAGACGTTGGGCGCCAAAATGTTAAAAATTCTTCTACCAGCACCATGGTCCCACGTTGGGCGCCAAATACAAACAATAAAAAAACGTTGTGTTAGGAAAACCAAACTAACTACAAAGGATTAAGAGCTTAAATTAGTAAAAACATAGATTATTCAGTATAAAGTCAATCAATGGTAATTTTAAGAGAGACAACGAGTAAAGTTAGGTGTGTGAAAGTCAACCCAAGTGTGGAAATCATCCACGATGAATGTAGTTCCTCAATTAGGTGTACTTATAATTTGTTCTATAATCATATTCTTATAAACTTAATCAAAAACATAAGAGAAAAGGTTCTGGCTTTCAGCGCTGAAATTGTGGTAATTCTACGTTGGGCGCCAATTACGGTAACTTTTGAATTCTAATTTAATAAAGTTTTCTTAAATATTTTTCCCTTTGTAAAACTTAAATATAATAAAAAAAAGCTAATTAGCACTTCTAATGGCAGGCAACATTTCAACGTCTAAGCTACTCTCTATATAATTTTGATGTAACTTTATTTTACAGTCAAACAAATGGAAAATGGACGAAATTTGCGCAGTGAAATGCTACGTTGGATGCCAGAAACGTCATCAAAAGCAGTCTAATTTAGATTTTTATTAATAAATACAATTAAATTATAATAATAATAATCAGTAAGCAGCGTAGTTGTAAATTAAACAGCAAATGTACACAGACACAGAAAACACACAAGAACACACACACACAGTGCCAGTTCACTCAGCTTGAATTAGAGTATTCGTAGACACTAAAAAAAAAAGAGTCAAATATGGACGGGCTTTCTATAGGATTTTTCCTTGTTTCTCCTTTAATTTTTCTTCTGGTAATCTCCTCAGCGAAAACACACACACCCCCTACACACACCACACACACAACACACACACTCTCGAAAAAAAACAAAACTCTACTTGATACCTATGTTCAAATTTAGCAATTAACAACTAACAATCGTTAACAACAACAAAAGAAAACAAAACAGATAAGAGATAAACCCCAAAGCAAACACACAAAACTTACAAAAAAACAAAAAAAATGAAACCAAAACAAAAATCTAATTATCTTAGTAGACTAATCTAATTGGAGTTTCTTCCTTTCTTTAGAAGCTAGCAAAATGAAAACAGAGAACAAAAACAACCAGACAAAAACAAACAAAACAAACAACATACAATATCTGCTAATTTTGTTTTCAACTTTAAATTATGCTCTATTAATTAAATATTAGTCAAAATATTAGTAAACCAAACTAAACCAAAAAAAAAAAAAACTAAAAAAAATATACAAAAACTGAACAACAGTAACACAGTAAAAAGCAGAAGCAAGCTAAATGAAAACTAAAGGCAAAGCTAAGGAGAAGATGTGACAACGCCGGCCAATCGTCGTTAAAACAGTGCTCTGGATTATGAATCTCTCGGAACTAAGACTTTATTCAGTAATACCAATAAGTGTATTCAATTTCAACGGTTTGCCTTTTATAGCTCCAAAAGAACTTTAAGAAATAATTTTGAAACACTTTTACCAATTCCCGAAATCCCAATAGACTGTGGGATATTAATACCTATTATAGAAACACCACTTATTATTTAAATCTGTCCGAATTACAATTATATAATACCCTGATTATAATTATCAAAGGAAGACCTACTGACCCAACCATAGCGCTGTTTCTATATTTCGTTGACACAACAACAAACACTAAACATTACACATAGACACACACATGAGACACTGGAACACACATGATAAATGCTAAAAACATCAAAACTGCCGTTAAGTTTAAAGAACGAGTAATACAAAGATTATATATAAATAAAAATATATATTAAATATATACATACATTTACATATATATAATTAAATATACATAAACTAAAATAAAACTGCTATTTTGTAAATAAGTAAGTCAGAGCTGAAGCTGAACAAATAGACATAGACATACAACCAAAAAAATAAAAAATATTAAACTACAAAAAAAAAATAAAAAACCAAAAAATTATGAAAGAAAAACCCGAGAAGAAACCAACCAAAAACCCAAAAAGAAACCAAAAATCATAGCTAACTAAAGGGAATACGAAACGAGAACCTTAAACCAAGAAAACCAACATAAGGAAAGCTGCTAACGATACAAAAACAATAATTAAACTTAGCAAATACAGACACAACCAAGAGCCACAACAACCACAACCACAAAAAATACAGAGCAACCACAGCAAGCCCAAGAAGAATTCAAGAATTTTAGAAGAGAATTGTTATATGAGAGCCGCAGGAGAATCCTCCATCCCCTGGACTCAGCCAGTACTACCTATGTGATCTCTTATAGAGACCCTATTTGGACCTGCTTTCGTTTAGTTTAGTCGTAGTTTTGCTTGGTCTTTTGTTTAGTTTAGTTTTGCCTTCCTTGCATGGCAGAGGGACAGGGCCTCGACTAGAGAAATATATAGCCAGATAGGCCCGTACTCGTATGTAGGTGTCCATCTTTTGTCTCCACGCGCATGCACCACACAAACACTGACACAGAAGCTTTAGGATCTAAAGGCTCTCAAACACTCACACAAACATATTCATGAGTTGTAACTTGATTCACTGTCTTCCTGATTTTTGTGATTTAAACCAATCAAACTTTTCTCAATCTCTAGCCACTTCAACTTTTGTCAAGCAAACAAGCCAAAGAAAAACAAAAAGAAAACTAAGAAAAAATACTAAAAAAAAAAACAAAAAACGAAAGAGATAGGAAAATCGTTAGAGGATAAACCAAAATTATCAATTTCAATTTGCATGCGCATTCGATATATCAATTCTATACAATATAAGATGCGTATGCGTATGAACTGCTTCCACAGCATAGTGCCGAGTGTTAGCGTGCAAATCGATCGATCGAAGCCATATCTAAATTTCTCTATACCTAGAATCCTACCTACAAAGCTTTGCTTCTACTGCTCTCCTGGTAAGCCGAAAAACGACGAAGACGAAGACGATGATGGAGGAGGAGGAGCCTCAAAATGTACTTTGGACCACAGAAGAAACATCTCACAAGACGCAAGATTCGAATGTGTGTGGGGAAGAACGAAGACGGAAGAATACCAAGCCGAGAACTAAGCTAACGCATGCATATATACATACAATACATATATGGATATTTATATATATACAAGTATATAAATATATGTTTTTGTTAGATATGCGACTGAATAACAATTGTTTTTATTGATTTGCTGCTTGTTGTAATTAAGAAGAATTTAAACCAAAACCAAAACGATAATATTTATACCGAAGCAATCTGTAAATATGTAAAAACAAAAAAATGTAAAACCAAAAAAAGCGGAAAACCAAGCAAAAAAAAAAAAAGGAAACAAAAAAAGCGGAGACAAAATATGAATAAAAACGTAAAAATATAAATCGAATCAATTTACAGCTTTGAAAACCGTCCACACGCACACAGCAAACGAAAGCGAAAAAGAAAAAGAAGGCGCTAGAGCGAATGAGAAGGGGAATGAGAATGAGAATGAGGTAGAGATATAGGAATAAAGAGAAGGAAGAATAAGAAAGAGAGCGACAGGGGGACAGAGAGGCAGAATCAACTAGAACCGAAAGACATTCTTACGTATACTTGATTTGGCCTTAAACGCAATCCAAGACACACCAGCTTTGCACCAGACACACACAGACAAGCATATATATTTATATATATATATAAATCGGAATCTAGAATATATATATACATATATATATATATGCATGTATATATAGGCTATTAGCGAAAGTTGAAGTTAAAAGGATAATCCGAAAGTACCATGTTTTTGTACGTGCCGCACTCATGTCAATGTCAATGTCAATGTCAATGCCAATTGTCCCGGCCATATCCATTAGCCTTACATATATATATCATTAGCGGATTTACGGATTTATGAATTTATGGATTTACCGATTTTAGTTTTAATTCGTTCGATTTGTTGAAAAGTTCTCGGTCGGCCAATCGATTAGATACAACCAAATGAGCAATAACAAGAATACCGCAAAATTGCATAATAAAATACTCTTAATATTAACTACGGTAATTATACAATAATCTCTATATAGACATACAAAATTATAATAATAACAATAATAATAAACTTAAAAATAAAAAACATATCGTCTTCAAGTCATGCAAAACGCAAAACCAAAAACAAACTAAATATTTTTTTTTTTTATAAGCGTAATTTACAAATTAATATTAAACAATGAGAAATCGCTAAGAAAAAATGAAGCTTACTATTAAACCCAAAAAAAAAAAAAAAAGAAATGGAGATCGCAGCATAAGCAATGAAGAGAGAAAGCAAGGAAGCTAGGAAGAAAGGACAGAAAGTGAGGGCATAGGCAGAAAGGAACCAACTTGGCCAGACTACAACTAAAAGTGATATAAACCAAAAACAAGTCACAAAACCACAAAAAAAAATTAAAAAATTTTAAAAAATTAACAAAACTTGCCAAAATAATTAAGTGTACTAGCGAAGGGAAATAGAAAGAGAGAGAGAGCGAGGAAAATAAAGAGAGCGCGAGCGAATACTATGCTAAAGTAATGCCTAGAATCAAGTACAGTCTGCAGAGTCATAGCTACTTTCCAGCCGCCTTCCAGTAGAGCCCCCCAGTTCCCAGTTCCCGAGATCTCAAGTCCAGGAATCGCAGAATAAAATGAATAAAATCAAAGACTGGAATAAAAACAAAACAAAAAACAAAAATGAAAATGAAAAACTTAACAAAATACAAAATATACATACATATATACATACAGATCCATGACTGGAAAACATGAGAGGAGACAAGTATTTAGTTCCGATTCCGATCAGAGTTGGCTATATAAATAATATAAACATAACTTAGTTCAAATCCGTTTTCATTCTCTTAATTTGTAATATCAAAATGTAAGCAGAAACCAAAACACTTAAAGCGGCGCCCAAAAGTATGCAATGGTTTTTGTGTACTTACTTTCATAGCCAACTTATAGGCAGTTTCTCAAGGGAATTTTCAGCTCAGTCTTCACTCGCAACTTCGATTCCATTCCAAGTCTTCATTTCTCAAAAACAACTTAAACTAATAATAATACTTAGCTCAAGCATGCGAAATACAACAAATAAAGGTAAATGCAAGTGGTAAATAAAATATGATAACTAATAAAGCCTAGATAATGCCACACCCAATACACACACACACTCAGACTCAGAGTATTAGGCCCAGATCAAGTAAGAGGCAGGATAAAGGATACAGAGTGGGACACAGAGAGAGGACAGGAAGGACAGGAAGCTGGTGAGGAGAGTTAGCGAATAGCGGTAGTCACTCCATGTAAATTATGCGTACAACAATAACAAATAAAACCAAGAAGAACAACAACCAAATAGCAAGGAACAACAGAAGATGGGCATATGGAAAAAAACAAACACTACTTATGAATTAATGCTAAACAAATTTACATATTAAACGTATACATAAAAGAATAACACTTAAGTAAATCAAATTATGACAGAATAAAAGCGCCGCAGCAATTATAAAATATATATATATATATGTGTATATAATATATATATATGTATATGTATATGTTGTTAAGATTCTAAAATGAAATGTTTTATAAATAGTTAAACCAACTGGAAAAAAAACAGAAAAGAAACAAAAGAAAAACAAGATGAAAGAAGGAAAGAAAGCAAGGCAAGAAAACAAAGATTATTATATATTAAAAATACGGGAGAAGCGAATACCAATACAGACACACAGCTAGAAGGCCACACACAACAAGAATCAACACCAAAACTACAATAAGCAACAAACAAACAAAGAAACAAACAAACAAACAAAGCAAACCCAAACCAATCCAAGGCGAGCAAGCACAAAATTTACCGTTTGACTTTCGATAAATTTAAAAGGCAACAAAAAGCAAACCAAAATACAATTTTTACAAACATTGTATATTAAAAAAGAAACCCAGATTGGACTTCAAATCAAAGCAGCTTACAAAATAATAAAACAAAAAAGAAAACGAAAATGAAAATGAAAATGAATATGTTTGAAATGTCAGCCAGCTAAAAAAACAAGAAAACCAAATCAACACAAATACCACACACCCACACACACACACACAAACACCCACACACACATGCTCAACACAGATCCAAACACAAACACACCCACAAAGACAGAGGCAGACACACGTTACTTTATGAACAAAAAAACAAATTAAATGGAAAGTATATAAAATAAATTATGCTAAAAGGAAAAATTCAAAATATCAACGGACTTTGTTTATTGTGAAAGTAGTGCAAGCAAGCAGTGCTTAGCCAACCATTGTGAACTTGTCTTGTTCGCTTCTGCTGCTTGCAAGCAGTTGATCATCGAACTCAGCTGCTAGAGGGCGCCAGGCTGAACGCAAAACGGGAAAGTGTGGGGAAATCTTAAAGTTTTTCTTTTTGCTTTCGGTAGGTATGCAAAAAACAATGATTTATCAATTTCAACCTATATTTACAAATTTCAAAAATATTTAATAACTTCTTAGCTGGATTTAAAAAAAAAAAAAATCGTCGCAAAATTTTTAAATTAAAAAAAAACAGAAACAAACCTAAATATGCTATAATGACTAAGGGCCGTTTTTTTTATGTCAGGTTGACTTTAGTAGCCAGAAATCATATTTGCTTTCATCTTACTGACAAATTTTTAGATAGATCTATTCCTCTAGTCAGGAGTTGTTAGTCAGATAAAAAAAACATGATTTTAAGAAGCCTACATTACTCGGAAAAAAATTTACCTCAATGACAAAAGTTAACCTGACATTGAAAAATCGGCCCTAAATGACTTTAGTCCCGAAATTGAACTACAAATTATTTTAAATCCTTCGAATTTGATATATATATCAATATTTCGATATTTATAGCGATTCGATATTTTCGATTATTTCAGCTCTAAAAAAAGCTATAAAATCCTCACTTCCGGTAAGTATAAAATAGGTTTATGTTCGATAATTCACTTGAAATCTAAAAAATAAACATGAATAGGGATTTCAATGGATTTCCAATAATTAAGGGAATGGATTACACTTAAATTTAATATAACAGTTTTAGGACAGAGATCCCATGATAACTGTTATAATATAATTTGTCTAAAAGTGTTTACCAGCTGCCATTTCTGCTCGACTGGTATTTCATTTTCATCGCAAGGAAAATTGTAAGGAAAATCCAGTTTCTGGAGAGGATCAGGGACTGCGACTGTAAATGGTTAGTTTCTGGAAAGGATCAGTCCTTTTCGCCTTTAACGGCCATTTTCTAAAAAGGATCATTCACTGCCGGCTTTAATTGGCCTGATCGTCTCCAGGAACTGGCCATTTACAGCCGGAAAAGCCTGATCCTCCCCAGAAACTGGCCATCTACTGCCGGCACAGCCTGATCCTCTCCAGAAACTGGCCATTTACAGCCGGCACAGCCTGATCTACTCAAGAAACTGGTCAATTACAGCCGGCAGAGCCTGAAAATCTCCAGAAACTGGCAATTTACAGACGGCTGGAACTGATCCTCACCATAAAGTGGGCATCTACAGCCGGTAGAGCCTGATCCTCTCCAGAAACTGGCCATTTACAGACGGCAGAGCCTGATCCTCTCCAAAAACTGGCCATTTACAGACGGCAGAGCGTGATCATCTCCAGAAACTGGCCATTTACAGCCTGCACAGCCTGATCCTCTCCAGAAACTGGCCATTTACAGACGGCAGAGCCTGATCCTCTCCAAAAACTGGCCATTTACAGACGGCAGAGCGTGATCATCTCCAGAAACTGGCCATTTACAGCCTGCACAGCCTGATCCTCTCCAGAAACTGGCCATTTACAGACGGCAGAGCCTGATCCTCTCCAAAAACTGGCCATTTACAGACGGCAGAGCGTGATCATCTCCGGAAACTGGCCATTTACAGCCTGCACACCCTGATCCTCTCCAGAAACTGGCCGTTTGCAGCCGGGACAGCCAGATCCCCTTTTGGAACTGGCCATTTACAGCCGGAAATGGCAACTGGTAGACGCTAAACTCTTTGCCTAACTTTTTTTTAACAGTTTTGGAATCAGTCTAGCTCTCTCTCCCTCCCTTTTTGGGATCTCTCTGGCTTAAAACTGTTATATTAACTAGGCCTGAGTTCTACTGACACGTTCAGGTATAGATTTAGTCACAGCTCGCAGCCGCTGAGCCGCTGACTGCTGCTGCTCCTCTCGTGCCGCTTTTACCTCCAAGAACACCCCGCTCACTTACTCACGTTTTCAACTTGTTTTTGGATGTACTATCTCTTTTCCCTTTCCGAAATCTCCAATCTCTAAAATGTTGTAGTAATAGTTGGTAATTTTTCTTTGCTTTCGATGCTGCTTGGAAGTAAAAACGCAATAGCTTCAGGGAAACTTATTATGGAGCCCACAAAACACACTCACCAAATGTAAAAAATAAACATAAAATTGAGTAAGTAAGGTAAAACAATATTTAAATAATTGGATTCGAGTTTAGAACAAAATCTTAAATGGGTTTTTGATAACCAAACAATCTGGCAGTGCGATATTTTCGATTTTTGGACTTAAGCTCAATAGTCAAATGTTCAATACTAGTTGCCATTCGATATTTCCGATGAATCCTTATTGTTTCATCAAACTTTTCCCCCATAAAACCAAGGAACCAACATTTTATATTTAAATTAAAAGAAAAAGACAATCCATTACTGATATCTTAAAGTCGAGACCCTCGACTGTAGCTTTTATCTTAGGAGTAATTACTTAAGTTCACACACTTAGAATCTTACATTCGAAGGCCTAGCCTAAGCGACGGTCCACGGCTTGAAATTCCATTTCAATTTCCACGTTTTTAGCTCTCGTTTCGTGTGGTTTTTCTTTTGCTTTTTCTTTTGATATTTACAGTGCTGAGAAGCGGGTGAGGATGATGATGGTGATGGGGGCTGGTTATGTGGGGATTTGGGGTGTCGGAGCCACGATCTGGTGTGCATATCACAAAGTGTTCATCCCCCCCGTTGGCGGGACAGCTGAGAGGTCGCTGATCGGGTATCAGGGAAGCGGTGACGAGGATCTGCCGCGCCTTCGACGCTGGGAAACGGAAGTGGAAGCGGCAGCGGAAACGGAAACGGATGCCTGTGGAGTGGCAACTGCAGCGGAAGCAGCCAAGGATCCGGCCTGGCCTACGGGTGGCCTATAGGTGGGCAGATCAATGAACACGGCCCTGTATTCCGGCACCTCTGGCCGCATGGATCGCGACTCCGACTGCAGCATGTTCGTGTAGTAGTTGACCTCGTCTCCAGCCTGCTCCCGCTCCCGCTGCTGCTGCTGCTGCTGCTCCTCCTGCTCCGCCTCCTGGGACTCGCCGCTTTGCTTTCGGGAGCGAGCCCGCATCAGCCGGAACAGGTTCCGTTGCTGAACGATTGTCGAGGAGCGACGCGACGCCTTCTGGGAGCGCCTCCTCTGGGTGGTGGCGTTCAGGAAGGCGGACTCCTCGTAGCGCGGTATGTAGCGCGGCTTGCGCGACTCCGCCGGACGCCCTGCATCGCGGTCGTGGGGGGTTACGTTGAAGCCAAAGAAGCGCGGCGCCTGCACCGAGATCAGCGGCAAGAGCGTCTCCCGGGCGTAGCGCTCCGCCCGCTGCAGCAGCTCGCCCAGCCGGAACGGCAGCAGCTGGACGGTCTGCGGCTCATCCGGATCCGGGGAGCGGCCAGTGCCCATTTGGGCCATCATCTTGGGGGACGTAGAGGGACCAGCCAGAGCTGGCGGAGCCGAACTGGAGCTGGTCACAGGCGGGTCGGCCTGCTCGGTAACGGCGGACAGGTCCAGATCCTTGCCCTGCTTCACACGCGGCGTGGTGGCCTTTAGGACGGGCTCCACGATCTCGGGACTCGTGGTGGTGCCATAATCCTGCAGATTGCGTCCCCGGTTCACGGCCAGCCGTCGATCCTTGAGCACCGGCTCGAAGATCTCCCCAGCGGGATCCGAGGACAGGCTGCGACTGGTTTCCGCCGCCGCTGCCGTTTCGTTGTCCAGGGAGTTGCCCACCAAGATCGGTTGCCAGGGCAGCTCGTCGCCCTGGACCAGGGGATACGTTTGATTGCTGGCCAGCTTGAAGCTGGTGCCCAGATTGAAGATGTCCTTGCGCTGCTTGGCGCTCTCCACGCCATCCACGGCCGACTCCTGGACACTGGAGTCCGGCACCTCGGTGGGCGAGAGCGTGGGATTGGCGGCCTGCGGCTGGGTGGTGTAGGCGCCATAGTCCTCCTGGTTGTCCAGCTCACAGTTGCCCGAATGGAGGCGTAGACGGACCGGGCTGCCGCTGCTCAGCTTGGTGCTGGGGCGGCACAGCGAGTGGCTGCGCCCGAAGCTGTCCGTGAGCACCACCTTGTCGATGTCCCAGTGGGGCAGGCCCTTGCTCAGCCAGCCGCTGTAGGACTTGTAGTGAAGGCTCAGGGTGGTGGGGAAGCCCAGCGCCGGATGGGGGACAATGATCTTGGAGACGATGTCGCCGGCAAAGAACTCGGCGTCGTCCTTTCTGTTAATCAAAGAGGGGATGAAGGGGATAATTTTAGTGGCAAAAATGGTTTTAGTTCCGGAGCTCTTACTCGGATATCTCAAAGGTCTCGTTGAGGCCGCCATCCCCCTCCAGGATGGCCTCCAGGCGGCCTATGGTGCGCAGGGGCAGGTCGTTGAAGGAGTTGAAGATCTGCAGCTGGAACTGGTGGGCGCAGAAGGGCTCCTCCTCGCGGGTGAGCAGATACAGCTGGCCCCGGCCCGTGGATCGGTCGGCATAGTAGCCCATGTTGCCGCACCGGGGCACGCCCTCGGCCAGGTCCTCGTCGTCCTGGGCGCAGGGAAAGCAGCGGCCCTTGAGGAAGTCGTCGTAGCTGGCGCAGGGAAAGGCGGGGAACAGGCAGCGCGGCGCCACCGAGTCGATGAAGAACTTGTAGGCGCGTCGATGGTTGCACAGCGATCGGCCCTCCTCGTCCTCGGCGGCCTGGGCGGCTGTCAGGATAAAAAAAAAGGATATATTAAGGATTAAAAAATACTTAAAGCCAGGGTGGAGGGACTTACACCATATAAAGTCCGTGACGGCGCCCACAAACAGATTGGAGCAGCCCGTCTGGACGCGTCCGCCGTTGGGGTAGTAGTCCACATGGCCCATGGGCTGCCAGGAGCCCAGGCCGCCCAGGATCAGGTTCTCGCCGTTCGAATGGATGACGTCCACGAACTCGGCATCGCTGCTGTCCAGCCGCACCTTCGGGTGCTGGGCCTCGAACAGCGGCCCGGCCGGATCCAGGCCCGTGATCCGCGACAGGCCGGGCAGCTCGGCGCCCGCAAAGCCGGAGACATGGGCGCCCAGGCTGAAGCCGATGACATGGGTGCGCATCAGGTCCAGGCCCTTGTGCTGCTGCAGGTTGCGCAGAAGCATGGCCAGCTGCTTGCCCACCAGCCGGGTATTGGCCGCCGCCCTGACATAGTTGGGGAAGGTGGCCCCGTTCTCCCAGTCCACGCAGATCACAATGCAGTCCTCCTGTGCAGGGAGAAGGGAAGAGGTTATGGTTATGGAAGGGGATACATCTTCTGGAAACTCTTCCTCGTACTCACCACCGCCATGAGCGCCGTTTTCATCTCGTAGATCCAGACATGCGGGCAGGCGGAGCCAAAGCCATGGACAATGACGCGCACGGACAGCTCGTCGAATCCCTCGAGGTCATCGATCGAGGGTGTGGCCTTCTTCTGGCCCCCAGGACGCTCTGTGCTGAAGGTCAAGTTGCCAGGGGATGAAGTTATACCAGATCCAGATGACGACGACCTGGCACTGCCCTCGGGCGCACTAGTGCTCGGCTCCGTCTCCCGCTTGCCGCGAAAGGCATTGGTCATGTTCAGGAAGGAGAGCTCCATCAGCGGCCGGTCGGAGCGCTGGCGCGTCGAGTAGAAGTAGAACTTGGTGTTGATCTCCTCGGGCGGCGAGGGCAGCATCTCCAGGTACGCAAACGGGCCCGAGTCCTCGAAGCACCCGAGCTCGCCATAGCACACCCGCTTCACTGCCCTCCGCGAACGGTGGCCCGAATGACGCAGCCGCTCCTGCTGGCGCTCCTCGTGCGCCACCAGCGACTCCTGCACGGCCAGCGACAGTTCCGTGAAGTTTACATACGGCGGCGCTGAGCTCACTTCCTCCTGGCCAGCAAGGGCTATAAATATCCATAAAAACAAGATGGAATGTGAGTCAGCGGCCAATAAAATGGCAATTGAGGCGAATAAATGCGGTTCTGTGCATGGCGAGCACGTTCGCGCCTCCAAAGGCATTAGATTTAATTCGATTCCGACGGGCTTCCAATTTGGAATATGGACAGGTGTCCCCCCCTATCACCGGGGAATATATACACGTACTTGGAGATTCCCCAACGGGAAGTTTCTCATCTTTGCCCTTTACAATTTCTAGAGAAGCCTGTAACTTATATTGAACACTTTACCCAAGGATTTCATGTAGCTGTGGTGGCCTGAGTTGTACAGGCGCTTCATAAGCCTGGAGGGACCTGTACGCAGGTTCAACTCCAGGTGGTTGTTGTGCCTGTACGGCGCCTCAGCATTTTGCCATGATTTTCTGATTTTTTTATTTATGTAGTGACAAATATATTAAAGGAAAATGTATGCTTCTTAAGTGCAAGCTTTGTGGAGCGTACCTCCTTTGGAACCTATACACTGATATTTTTTTTATCACAATTAGTCATAATTTTCCCTTCAAAAACTCCTGTAACTTAAATTAAACAGTTTTTCGAGGTTTTTCGGTAGCAGGACTTTCTTTTTTATTATTTATATATCACTAGATATTGGAGGGAATTTTAGGTCGCAACCTTTTGATCTGCATAATAATAATATATATTTTCCTTTACAATTTTTTAGGTAACTCTGTAATTTAAATTGAACACTTTACCCAACGATTTCAAGTAGCTGTGGTGGCCTGAGTTGTACAGGCGCTTCATAAGCCAGGAGGGACCTGTAAGCAGGTTCAACTCCAGGTGGTTGTTGTGCCTGTACGGCGCCTCAGCATTTTACCAGGACTTTTGTTTTTTTTTATTTATTTATTTTAAGATTTTGCCTCAGTTTTCCAATTTATATCGCGATTGGTCCAGGATTGAAAGAGTCTTAGGCGTTTCCTTGAATATCAAAATAAAATATTATTTCCAGATCCTAAACAACACAAAATCTTTTTTTCTTTGGTTTTCCCTGTACAAGGAGAAAGGGAATCGGTAAAGCAGTACATTTTACGCTGTTCCTATTCAAGCAGGATGGTGATCGGAATGGTTTCTTTCAAGCAGGACGGGCGTCGGCTAAGCAGTACAGCTTTTACCCTTAAAGAGTGTTGCCAAGTTTTTCTTGAAAAAAAATCTTTTCTTGACGGGAAGAAGGATCAAAAGAAGCCAAAAATTTTTTTAAAAAAGCAGTTTAAAAAGCCAGTTTTCCAACCCGTTTATTTGTTGCTTTTCTTTAGCCGAAAAGGGAAAATTAATCGTAGTTTTGTTATTTTTATATTATTATTTATAATATTTATATAATTTCTTCAAGCTTCTTCCTGATTTTCAAACCATTTTTAGGTATACATAATATATTACGTATTTTATAAGATAGGCTTCACTCCTTTCGTGGAATTCGTTCGAAAAATAATCGGAAAAAGTATTTAACAAAAAGAAAAAGCTGGAGTCCCGCTGTCCGTTGTTTCTAAATATTTCTAGCAAATGGTCTTAAAAAAAATCAGATTTGATGGGAAAAACTCTGGCAACACTGCCGTTAAAGCAGGTCGAGAGTCGGCAAGGTAGTACTTGTTCCCCGATTTGTAATATTTTCCAGCGGCAACGCGTGAATCTTTTTAATTTCAATTTTCCGCTTACGTTTTCCCTTTTATTTCCAACGGATTCGAAACGCACGCCACGCGGATGACATAACTCTGGCCTGGCATTCGTGTACGCGAGTGTGTATGATGGATCGCCGGAGCGTGATTGCGTTTTTAAAATAATACCAAATACCCAAAAGCCGAAAGCCAAAAGCCGTAGCTGAGACCAAAACTAAAGACAATTGCCGCTTCCAACTGCCCAAAACTGTCAACACGCGTCGTCCGCCCAACACGAGCTTCTGCCGCTCCCCGAAAGGCAATGGGGAAATAGTGCGATATTCCAATATCCAATAATCCAATATCGTTGTAGAAATCAATAAAAACGCTCAAGTTGGAAGCGAAGATCATAAAAAGAATAGGGCAGATTCCCATCGAGCTAAAAATTGGGATAGCGAAGATTCTAGTTATGAATAGTTGAAGAACAAAAAAAAAAAAAGAAGCTTCTGGCAAAATGCTGGGGCGCCGTGCAGGCACGACCCCAGCCAGATTACGAGCCTGCGACTGCACAACTAGTAACTATTTGGGCCACCCCAGCTACCGAAAAGCCTTGGAAAAATGTTCAATTTAAGTTACAGGGTTGCCTGGAATTGCTGAAAGGAAAATTATGAATAATTGGGATTGAAAAGATCTGTGTAGGGATTTGAACACGCTCCCCAAAGCTTGCACTTAAAAAGCCTACATATTTTATTTATATCTGGTAAAAAATAAATAGATAAAAATGAAAAGGACACGACAACCACCAGGAGTTGAACCTGCTTACAAGTCCCCCACCAAGCCTTATGAGCTCCTATACAACCAAAATTTTCCAGCAATATTTGAAATTAAAAAAAAAAAAAAAAAAAAGAAAACCCTGGCAAAATGCTGAGGCACCGTACAGGCACAACAACCACCTGGAGTTGAACCTGCGTACAGGTCCCTCCGGGCTTATGAAGCGCCTGTACAACTCAGGCCACCACAGCTACACTGATTTGCCAGGCTAAAACGTTCGATATCAGTTACAAATTTTTAAGGGAAAATCATGGCTAACCGGGATCGATAATGACGACTTCTGCTCGGTTGCTTACGTTACCTGTTAATTCCGTATAAATAAATCTAAACTTATAACTCGGGGGGAATCTTTTTAGATAGTGACTGATTTCTGGTGGAAAGTAAGACTGACTGATTTCACTTATAAAAGTAAGTACATGTGAGATCCTCTGCTCTTCAATCCATGGCCCAGCTCAAGGGTAAATTAATCTTGGCTGCTCTGTGCTTTATTGGTTTTACCTTCACAATACAGACAATCTCTCTCACTTGAGTCTATGCAAATGTACACAGTGAAAAGCAGCAATGAGATATTCATTTGATTAAAATTAAAAACTAACAAGTTTCGGTGGTATATGAAAGGTTTATACATGTAAAATAATAAATTTATTCATATTATATCAGTTAAATATATTTTTGAATAGAAAAAAAAAGAAAGATAGAAAAAGAAAAGCAATAAAAGGAAATTATTTTATTGTTTAAATTGTTACTTATGTAATAAAAAATGTAAAAGTATCAAAAGAAACGGATAAAAATTTATATAGAAACACGAGGTTGACAAAAAGTCGTATTTCCCTCTCTAATAGTATCTCCTGATAATATTTAATGGAATTGCCACAAATTACGCCAAAAGCCGCTTAAAATGTAACCCACATGTGGCCATTATTTGACGCCATGATGAACATGGCATTGCTCCCTGGGACCCATTGTGCAATCAGCGACGCACTGAAGTGGTTCCGTTGATCGTCTTCTCAATTGACACAATCGCCGCGACTAACACCCCCTCGAAAAAAATTAAAAAAATAAATAAAGCAGCGCACGGCAGGCACAGCACAAGACACTCGTTAAAAGCAAACACAAGTCGAGCGCTAAGTAAATTAGTTAGTTAGTGGCTGGCTGGCTGGCTGGCTGGCTGGCTGGCAATTAGTTAATGGGGCCCACGGGGCGTATACTCACCATTGGCCGTGTGGCATTTGAGCAGCACGAAGAGGAGGCAGCAGGCAATTAACATGATTTCTGGTCTGTGTTTTTTCGGTTGTTCTACCAAGATCAGTGAGCTTTTCCTTGGATCTCTCTCTGTGTCTCAATTACTTGCTGGAATTGCACATTGCTCGCCGCAGATGTTATGCGTCTCTTTCGCTTTGGTAATAGCAAAATATACAATAAACAAATTCACTTTCACTTATTTGTGAACCTGCCGGGGCGACAACCAAAGCCAAGCTGAAGCCAAAGCGAAGCGAAGCGAAGACCAAGTGGTGGCTGGCGATGTGCCTCTGCCTCTGCCTCTGCCTCTGCCTCTGGAGTCGTGACTATAACTATGACTGCAAGTCCGAGTGTCTGACTCACTGACTGACTTAGCGAAAAGGTAGACTGGCAACACTGTCGCCAAAAAACTCCACTCTGGGATCTCCGGATCTGGGATCTCCAATCTGGAATCTCCTATCTCCAGTCTCAATCGGTGGCCAAGTGGCAGACCTCTGCTTTCTCCGAGAAGGGAGAGCGGCTCCGTCTCCTCGTCTCCTCCGTCTTCAGCTCCAATTTGCGACAAGCGGCACTGACTGATTGATGGCCTGATTGATGGCTTGGCGATCACTCGTCTGCAATCAGAAGAGACAAACTCATATATGTTTAAACGGTTTCGCTTGGCACTGGCAAAAAAAATGCAATATTAATAAAAATATATATTTCTTATAGTTTATAAGGTTTCTTGTTACAATAAATCATTTTAAGATGCTGACAAAAATATTTCAGGGGAGAGAGGAAAGCAAATACTGCTATGGCCAAAGTCTTAAAACATCGAGAAAATCATCACTGGGATGAATGCACTCTGGCGCATAAAAGCATTAGCAAGCATTAGACAGACTTTACTTTAATAGTTTATATTTTCCTAGAAAAATCAGTAAATAAAGAGCAAAGTGCGAACTCCTAGTAAACATTAATAAGTGGTTTATTTTTTAAGTTAAGAACTAAGTTAGGCCCAAACATTTTTAATATTTTTCACATTAAAATTTTTTAATAAATTCGAGTCACTAAAAATAAAAATACAAAAAAATTTCAGTGCTGAATATAAAGTAAAAACTGCTATGGCTAAAGTCTTAGTTATGTCTGAAATCTTACTCTGGGATGAGTGGACTTATGCAAGCAAGTGGAAGCTTATGCAAGCATTAGACAGATTTTACCTCAATAGTCTGCTTTTTCCTAGACAAATCAGTAAAAATCAGGAGAAAAGCAAAGTGCTTAATTCTTTTCTAGATTTGTAAGTTATTTATTTTTTTACCGATTTTTTAAATTAATTTAATTTCCTACTTTACCTTATAATATATAATCGATATTTTCGATCGATATTTCGTTGTATGCTTTTTTGACATGTACCACCTAAACGCTAGAGATGGTAAAAATCGATGTTAATCGAAGTTAATCGGTTTAAAATCGACTTTAGCACAAAAAAATCTAAATATTTTCGATTTAATCGATATCTGACATATATTAGGCAATTTGTTATCGATATTTCGGTTTGTCCTTCTTTGATATTTACGCCCTAAGCGATAGAGGTGGTCATTCGATATTAATCGATATTAATCGACCTTTTTTTAATATTTGCCACAATAAAAATCTCAATAAATTCAAATCGCACAACAAATCCGAAAGCTACCAATAGGTTTGTGCTCCAAACAAGTGCGCATCCGTTTCGCCCAGTGTAGCCGGGCGACCATTGTATAATAGGCCGGTTGCAGTGGCGCCCGAACAGGATGTTGCGCATGTGCGTCTGCCGGCGTGACTTGCAGCTCGCAGCTTGTGCATCTGTGTATCTGCGGCATCTAGTCCATTGACCTTACACTTGACTGCGAAGCATTCTGGCCGCAAAATCCAGCCCGACCGCTTTTCGGCCGCCGCGCATTTGGGTCAACAGGCAGAGACAAAGCCAAGAGCGAGCCGCTTGTTGACACGCTCTTATTTTCTTATTTTTGCCAACTTAGGTGGGAGGAGGAGTCGCCGAAGAGGTGTGACTCAGCCGGAGATGTGACAAACGAAAGTGAAAACCTTTTTTTTCAAAACCACAAAAGCCCACAAAAACTGGAACTGGAACTCGGAATGGAAGCCGAAGTCGTTTCCACTATTGATTAACAAAGTTTTTGGTCTGCAAACAACATCATTTCACTTTCGTTGGGGACCGTGGGTCCGTGATCTATCAATTAGCGCCTCCCCCTCCCTGAAGCATCGGCGATTGTGCAACAGAGATACAAAAGATACATCTGTTAGCATAGATAATCTCACGATCGTCTATTTTGTCATCGGTTGCACTTAGCACTTGGGCTTGGGGCATGCAAATGTGGCAAGCGGTTTCGGAGTAACTTTAGTTGGCTGCTTAAGGTGGGAGAGAAACTAAGAAGCTTGCTTTATAATATCTTTTTATGTTTTGGTACATTTTTGAACAGGAATTTTTTATTTATTTTTATGAATTAAGATCGATTTCAGGGAAGAATTAAAGTATATTTATTTATATTGCATTTTATTTAAGTGGAAAAAAAATTGCGCAGCTTCCTTTCTAATATCTTTTCTTTATTTAAGGACATTTGCGGATATGAAACTTAAATTATTTTTATGAATTAAGATTCATTTTAGTAAGGGCGACACAAAGAATGTACATGAGTTCAGAATAAAATAAATTACGAAGCTTCCTTGTCTTTTTATATTTTTATATTTTAGAAAATTTCTAATCAGGTAATTTTATTTATTTTTATGAAATAATATCTTTTTAAGTCAAGACGACTCAAAGAATGTACAAGAAATAGAAATGAAAATATATTTATTTATATTTAAATTCGGAATAAAAGTGTATTTATTTATATTTAATTATGGAGCTTTCCTACGAATATCTTTTAATATTTCAGGACCTTTGTGGAGAGAAAATTTGATTTATTTGGACAGCAAATTATATTTATATCGGAATAAAAGTACATTTATTTATATTTAATTTTTAGCGTTCTTTTGTGAGTAGTAGTACTTTTTTAGAATGTTTCAGGTATTTATTTAAAGTGTTTCTTGATGTTTAGTGTTCAACCTGCATCTTGGCTAATGACTTCCTTAACATCCCGTGACTAAACTGATGGGTGATCCCCCTAATTAACTACATATACTCGTAGATATCCAAACGGATCATTATCATTATCAATGCGGCAGATCGTGTGAACATCCGATGGGCTGATGGGCCCAGAGCCCAGAGCCCAGAGCTACCTCTGATGAAAAGCATAATTAAAGCACGAGTACCGTTAAAGAATGAAGACGGGTTGACATGGGAGGTGATGTCGCTGAGAAAGCCGAGACGTCACCAGCGGACCTCAGAGTCGTCAGCATCTCTCGAGCTGAACAAAGAGCGCTATCAAAATGGAAAGTAACGCACTAAATAATGCTTCTTAGGTGACTTTCGCATGGGCTCTATGTATCAGATGTTTATGCTTATGTTGGCGGTGTTATTTCTCTATATATATGTTCGTATATATGTATGTAGTGGCGGTGCGGCCAGCGCTTCCACTTTCAAATAGATTAACCCAATTTGGCGGCTCCGACGCTTTCCGTTGCTCATTTTCGCGTTTGGCGGCTAATTCAGCTCATTACGAGGAGCGAGTGTCTGTGATCTCTTCTGCACGGTGGAGGCAAAAAAAATGCAAGTACTTGAAATTAGAAACTCAGAATACACTGAGAAAAATTATGAGCAAATCTGGCTTCATGTTGGGCTCACTTCTCTTGGTGGATTTCATTTAATTTGGTTAAGATTTGGGTTTAATATTTATTTCGTGATATCTTCAGCAATTAAATGTAGAAACAGATGGACGGCTGAAAGACGGACAGATAAGACAAACGGACAGCAGAACTCACGGCCAGAAGAACGAACGGACGGACAGATAGATGGGCGGACAGACGGACAGAGAACAGACGGACAGAAGAACAGACGGACAAAAGAACAGACGGACGGACAGAGAACAGACGAACAGACAGAAGAACAGATGGACGGACAGAAGATCAGACAGAGGAACAGACAGAGGAACAGAAGAACAAGTGTACGAAAAAACGGACGGACAGGCAGACGGACAGTTGGACATACGGACAGACAGACGGACAGACAAGTCAAACGAACAACAGTACTCACGGACAAAAGAATGGACGGACGGACAGATAGACGGGCGGATAGACGGACAGAAGAACAGACGAACGGACAGCAGAACAGACGAACGAACAGAAGAACAGACGGACGAGCAGAAGAACAGGTGGACGGACAGAAGAGCAGACGGAGGAACAGACAGACGAACAGAAGAACAAGTGTACGAAAAAACAGACGCACAGGCAAACGGACAGTCAGACATACCGACAGACAGACGGACAGATCATTATATTAAAATGTTCAAAATATATTTCCTCATTTCCGAGTTCGCACCTGGTATTTTTTCGCTCAGTGTCTAGATCCCATTTGAATGGGAAAAGTGAGACGAAACTGAGGCAAGCCCGAGACCAACCGAGAACTGGCTGGGAAAGTCGGCAAATCGATTGGGAAAACCGAACCGTGCCAAAGAAAAGTGCAGCTCGTAGCTGGCTGGCTCTCCGTGCATTTTTTCCTTCATTTCTACCTTCTGTCTACAGTCTGTCCTCTGTCCGAATGTCTCATTTAGCTCTGGACGTGAGCCAAACGAATGGCGGACAATGGTGGTGGTCACTCGGGCTGGCATTGCCAAACAACGGAGAGAAGAAAAGCAATAATAATTCACAATTCCAATGCATTGTCTTTGCCTTTTGTCTTTGTGCAATCGAAATTCGCATGAAGCGATTTGATTGATTTGTCAAGCCAAAGACACAGAGACACAAAGCACAGCACAGACTTTTTACTATTTACTATGGAGAATTCACTCCGCCAAGAAATCGAAACGGGCCGTGAGGAAATCCAAACTGATTTATTGGTTCCCTGTCCGATTTCGCAAACGACTTTATTTTATGGAAAAGTTTCAAAATGGTTCGCATGCTATTTTCTTTGAAAATCATTTTATGCATACATTGCTTTTTCATTTTCGCCTTCTCTTTTACATTTGGCAATTGCTTTTGGCTCTAATTAAATTGGTTTAAGAAATTCTTTTGTTTATAAGACATTATTTTTAATTAAAATATTTTTTGTATTTGTGTTTCACTCTGAGGAAATCTCAGGGAAAAACTTGTACACCTTTGCAAAGGGTCTTACTCATTTTATTCGGCTTCGTCAGTTTATTTATTAGCAATATCTTAAGTTATTCTTCAGTCATCCAGATTTCCTAGGAAAATATTAACTCCACTTAGTGATCTTTGTCGGCCAAATGCCACTTGCCAAACGAAAGACTTAGGCAACAAACTTGCCACCGATGGCTAATGTCCGATTGCAGTCGAAAAAAAAGGCACAAGCGACGGCCAACCGAAAATGTGTATAAATTTCCTTAGCCAATTTTCGCATGGCAGCATAAAATAGTTTCCTGTTTGTTACGACGGACCCAGCAACTTCAAAATAAAAAAAAAAACAGAAAAAAAAGGGAGGAAGCCGATCCGATACGAGAGCCGAGAGCCAAAAAGCTGGGGCAAGAAAATACAACGAAACCAGCGGCGCATAAAATTTCCGCTCTCGTCAGCCTAATGTTGTCCGGTGCAGAGAAAAAAATATAAATAGGAAAAGCCAACAAGAAAATGCTAAGATATAAACCGTTTATAAAGTAAATTAAAGGAATAACATACAAGAAAAATTATAAGAACTAAACAAGTCAGCAAATTCTATATTTTGTTGTTTGTTCGAATGCTTTCTAACATTTTTCTATAATTTATTAACCCTATTTTTTGCAGTGCCCATTGCATGTAATTACTAACAACTATGTATTTATGATCGTTTTCGTTCCACAGAACTTTTCGTAGGGGCCATCATGCAATCCTCATTGCTGATGCAGAACAGCGCCAACAATGGCCATAAATCAACTGTCGGGAAACGGGGACTGGACCCCAAACGGTGAAGTGCAACTAAAATAAGCTAAAAAAAAAAATAACAATAAATAAAAATAAAAAAAGCGGCACAATTACAGGCGGCATGCATGACACAGTTTTCGGGAACAGCAGCCGCAGTAGCGGCAAGAGCAACACACTCCAAATCCGAAGCTCCAGCTCTTTTGTCATTTTCCCGGCTACCGGAGACCGGCGACAGCATCAAGTTGCCAGTTATGGTTCATGGAACGGCAGTGCTGACCCAATCAGATACCGGGCTCTGCCACTATATCATTTGTTGGCTTATGAAACCTTCTGGTCTAACCCAGTTACCCAATGACAATGTGCAGCAGATGGTTAAGTGAAGAGCAGAGAAGCATTTTTTTCATGTATTTCCCATAAAATTATATTAACTATTCCCCAGACTCCGTTGGGGAGAATTTCCCAAGATCTAGAACCGCCCAGATCTAGAACTCGGTAATATCTCTTGGCTTTCCACTCTCTTGGCAAACTTAATGGAGAGACAACAAGGCACGAGGTACAATTAACCGGCCAAGATTAAAAATAATTCCCCCTTTTAATTGTCGTCATGCCGTCCGAGTAATAGAATGTCAAGAACAAAAGAAATTTAATTTGTTTGCGCTCCTTTTTATGGTCTCTTTTCCAGGTAATTATAATTTCTTTACGGTGAACTTTCCGGGGGGGGGGGGGGGGGAAAAAAAAA